>JAIPRN010000496.1:46177-76813 GCA_025469175.1 Geopemphigus sp. TES_GeoC_2020 | reverse complement strand
TACCCCCGCCCCCCCCCCACCCGTCAACCGTGAGACGAGCGTTCGAAAAAAAAACCCCCGAAAACTCGTCGCCCATATTTCTATAAACGGGAAAGAAACGCTCGCCGGTTATTATTCGAATTTGATTATACAATATTACGCGCTCGTAAAACGATTTTCCCGACCCACCGGCGGCGATAGGTTTTTTTTTTTCGCTTCTCCCGTAGTCCGGTCAAACTCGCTTCGGCCGGTCCGGCAAACGATATTATTATTATATCCTCGAACGGATATTATTATTATTAGGCGCGTGCGTACGTCCGCGTTGTCGTTTCGGTCGGTCCGCGAACACTTTCGACGTCCGTGGTGGTGTATGGGGTCGGCCGACGTCAGGCGCACGTTCGGGTTTCGACGGAACGGATCGAAAACGTTCGGCGGGCGACGACTTCCCGGGCGATTATTCGAAATGTTCGGCGTTGTCCCGAACGGCCGTCGTAAACAGGGCGGGCTCGTCATCGTGCTTCGGGTTCGAATTCCCGTTTCGGGCTCTCTCTTCGACGTCTTTACGGCCATCTTGGAGACGCTTATAACCACTCGTAAACCCTTGTTTTACTCTCGGAGCGCATTCACCATAGGCCTTTGTTAACGTTTCACGCACTTTGTTTACTTCTCGTATTTCATTTTTTTTTTTTTAACTAACCCGAAGTGCCGTCCGCTGAAAGGTTTCTTCGTTCGGACCAACATGTCAAAAAAAAATTAATATTTTCGCCTATTGTAATTAATTTAAGTACAGTTCGCCGCCGAACGTTCTATTAAAAAATAGAAACCTTAGCGGTTGCCACTTAAAATGTAAACGACGAATACAGCCGAAAAATATACCATACTTCAAGGGCGTGTGCGCTAACACGATAAAAAAAAAAAATTTTTAACAATCGGGCACTCCGAAATTTAAACATTTTCCGTTACTTTTCGAACACACCTCCTATATTATCGTATACGCGGACGCGTAAGTCGAACGCGATTCGGACTTGTTGTTATTTATACGCTCGTCGGACACGAAACCTCGCCGGACTGGTTTAGCACGCGTGTATTTCGATATACCCGAGTACACGTACGTTTCATACTGGCGATCGTGTCGTACGCGAAATGCTAGCCGAAAACAATTCGTCCTCGAATGTTCGTAACATTTCGCATTTTTAACGTTAACCGTACATCGAACCGACGATATCGTCCGACGACGGTGACGGGGCGAGCCCTTCGTCCGCTTCTACCGTTACGTACGTTTCGCGTCCGATTCCGAGACGGTAGATTCGAACATTTATTGGTCGGCCCGGTACCGACCGGACCTGTGTGTGTGTGTATGTGTGTGTGTGTACTTCGAGGTGGACGCCGCCGGGTGCTTCGTTACGACAGGAGGACGGATCGAAAGATCGTACAGGAGACAACGGTGTGGGTGGAGCTAGGGACGGACGACGAGCTGAGAATGTTGAAACGGTTGCGCGGAGTAAATCCTTTCATTTTATGGGAAAGAGGGGTGGGAGGGGGGAGGGGCAGTGGATAGAATAAGAATTGAATACACGGGTAGTATGTAGGGATGAACGAGGGAGAAAATAGGCCAAAATAACGGAGTAATGGAAACGTGCATGGTAAGGGGTGAAAAGACGAAACAGATTAGGGTTACGGGTAGTGAACGAGTGTGTGTGTAGCCGACCACCAGTGTATGGCGAAGAAGAATTTCGAACGGACGAGCAAGTTCGGCGGCGGAGACTTTTTGGCGCGTTGAACGAACAAACCGTTAATCTCGGGCGGGTCGTCCGTACGTCGAAATACTCGCGCGGGGCCGTCGGTTTATGCGGAACGAATTGTCGAAATTCGTACTCGGCGCCGGCACTCGAGTCGTTTTCGAACTCGAAACACTTTCTACCGGACGGACCATACATATATATATACCACACGTTCGTAGTCGGTCGTTGACTGATTTCCACCGGCGACTTACTTCGCCCTTTGTATATTGTAATCGTCTCGCGAAAATACGACCGAATCGCCGTCGCGATTACGTATACCGCGCGATCTTCGTATCGTCGTCGCCCGGCCATGGGGAATAGTCGGTTTAGTCGCGTCTCTGTTTTCGTCCGCCGCCGGTTCGTCAACATTATTGAACGACGACGATTTTCGTGACGTCCTCTCCGCCGGCCGCGGTTTCCACTGGGACGCGATCGAAACGGTCGGATTGTTTCGCGGCCCGCAAGTCCTAACCTGTTCGAAATTCGCCAATCAGACGTCGGTATTTCGGCCTCCCCCCCATGAGGGGAGGGCTGTGCCACGACCGTTGTGTGTGGTCGTCAACGAGTGGTCCCGAAACAATTGCCCGTTCCTCGTCTAAAACGAAACACTTTTCGCCAACCACGCGCGTTCGATAAAAGTCGACCCGACCGAAAATGTCGTCGCGTTCGCGGCGTTATTCGAACGACACACGAAAATCGATCGTCGTTCACTCTTTCTACCCGACCGAACTTGAGAAAATACGTTTTTCCGAAAAATTAACGCGCCCGTATTATTATTATATCCCCTCGCTATATGCGTGCACACACACACACATACACACGACGACGACGACGACGACGAGAACGGAGAGACGAAAATTACGATTGCGCAGCGGCGGTGTGTCGGCATTAGCTGGCGCGCGAGAACGGACCGTGGGAATGCGCGCGTTAACCGAACGCCCACGGTCGTCGTACACGTATATATATATATATATATAAATATATCGCGGGCGTGTACGTACAGCCGTACGGCGGCGAGTATAAAATACGTCGACTGGTTTTGTTTTTTTATTTATTTTTCGCTTCTCCTTCGTACGATACGCGTACCCTATTTCTACACGCGTTTGTTCTCCCGCGCGTGTACAAGAACCGCGAACGACGCCCGAATTTGAACGATTTTTCGGTAGTTTCGCCCGGTCCGCTAGAACACCACCGCTGTTATTTCGACGGGCCGAACGTTATTATCTACCGGCTGCGGAGAGTACTGGACGGGAAAACGGTTTTCGGAAATATTATTATATACACGGCGCGGGTCGTATCGAACACGTTCAACGGCGATGACCGTTGCGTGGACGATACGTTTTGACGCGAATCTCCTCGCCAAATTCCCGCGTTTCGTTTATCGAAATAACCGAGTTTTCTATTTCGAGTATTTTTCGATTCGAAACATCGTACAAAAACGCGACCACGAAGTTTCTACGTTCGATTGTCGTAATAATTCCCTATGCCCCCCCCACCCTTCGTGAGGGATAAATCGAAAGTACGGCGTCGATTACAAGCACATTGCGTGGGCGCGGCTGAACAAATAAAACACATACGGACGACGCGGTCGTCCCCTTACCATCACGATAAACGCGGGAGAACCTAACGACAACGCGACGGGACGACGTGACCTCAACCGTGACCGCGTGCGCGGTAACGGCGTCGTGCGTTGTTATTATTATTGCGCTCTGGGATTCGTTCGCGCCGAAACGGATCGAACGAAAACGCGAAAACAAAGAAAAGCTTTTCGTGGGGGGGGGCGTCTATTATTACGCGTCGTCGGCGTAGGAACGGGAAAAATTACCGGTAAACGATCGGCCCGGCGTGTTGATCCCGTCCACGGAAATCCCGTTATGCGAAACGAAAACCGAACGGCCAATCCGTTCGTCCCGACACGTTTCCGTTTTGTTCGTATCGCCCTGGGCCCGTTCAATCGGCAATTCGGCGAACAACGTTATTGTTTTCGCCACGGCGAACGTGTTTGTCAAATTTTACCCAATCCCCTACCTCCCTAAAAAGAAAACCCTCACTCGTTGGATTTCGCGAGCGTAAAACGTACTGGAATGTAACATCCTTGCGTTTCGACGTCCAAAGAAAAAAGAAAACCGCTACGAACTTTGCCACCATAATGGCCAAAATACGTCCCGGTAAAGTGCCGGGCGCGCGAAATCCGATTTCGAAATCTAACCTAGCGTAACCTTCGTTTCGGCGGGCGAAGGCGTATCGCGGAATACCTTTTTATTTCTACGCGCGGCCTTTTCGACTGATGGGACGAAACGAACCCGTCCGTTTTCCCGAAAGCTCGACGGACGGCTAGGCTTCGGTTTTTTTTTTTTTCGTTAGAATAGGGGGAGGGACGTTCGAAAAGTACTTAACTAACCTAACGGTCGAATTAACTACGGAAACGTGGCGCCTGTTTACGGCGCCGACGGTCCTAAAAAACGATCGCGTTCTGTCGCAGGGAAGCAGCGTAATCCGTCCAGTGGCCTTCAAGCCGGGTTCAATGAGATTCACCGACAACGGGGAGCGATATGGATCCACGCCTATCCTGGCCAGATCCTCGCACAGACATCTGTACGGCAGTGAGTGTTTGTAATAATTATTACGGGCGCGCGGCCGGCGGAACGGAACTCGTTAATTGACGAATGGGAGAATTCTCGTCGTCGGTACGCGCGCGCGTAATCCGAACCGGTACGATTTTCGGTAAACGCGCGTTCGCTACCGAAATCTCGGACGGACACTACGCCCGGGGAAGTTGGCATTTGGGGGCGGTCGCGTTCATTAAAACCGGTCTGGAACGCGCGGCGAAACCCGCCGCTCCCGGCGGACGTCCAATATTTCGGTAACGAAATTGGCGAACAACAACCGACGACGACCACATACGTCAATACGACCGGCGGACCCGTCGGTTCGATGATTGTATTCATTATCGACGCGTTCGAACGATTCTCGTTTCGAAACACGTTCAGTGTACGTGTGCGTGTCCAGTAACTTCGGACGGTTCGCGCAAATTGTATTCGGAAAATATATATTCCCTATTGACGAAGTCGAACGACCCTGAAACGCGTGCGGGAGATGGTGGGGCGATTCTTTTTCCGCCAAACCAAATATATCACGCTTTGCCGTTCAGCGGCGGATTTCACCACAACGCGATTCGTCAATTTTCCTCCCGAGTACGATTTTCTTAAACGTACTCGTTTATGTTCCGTACACCTCGGCCGGGAGTGTGACACGCCCGCGCGTTAAACGGAAATAAAAGCTCGAATCTATCGCCGAAATCCGAGCGCGGTTAATTTCGAAGTTCCGACCCGGCCGGGAGGGATCATTTTACGTTCGCTTTCCAAACTGCCGCAGGTACCAACGAACTTCACAACCACCAGTCGACGAAACCGAACATGATATCGTCCGGCACGTTAGACCGCAAACTACGGTCGGCGTCTCCGATGGTGCAGATGTCGTCGTTACCGGCGCAGACCAACTGCAAATTCCGGCTGGGCCAACACGACGACTTTAAGTCATCCTCTTCGTACAGTTCCTATAGAGATTACCGGCCCAGGTAAGTGGCGGCGACGTACGACGGTCGATTCCGACAACAGTCGCGCGTTGTCGGCTGCGTCGCGACATTTTTGTTTTTTTTTTTGTTCGGGGCAAACGTTTTAAACGTTCGCCGTCGTTCGTATTCTTCGAGTAAAACGCTCGTGTCGGAACTACAAGAGTATTACATATGCGTATTACGTCGCCAACATTAAGAAGCGCACCGGACCTAAACCGACTATACTTCGTCTCCGGGGTGTGTTTTCGCGGGTGATCTCACGCTTGTTTGTTCGCAGTTCCAAATCGTTCGCGAGGCTGAACAAACGGTGCTCGGCGTCCGAAGGGTCGGCCAGTCTGCTGGACCTGACGCCGTCGCCGTCCGAGTCGACCATGCTGTCCGAAATGGAAACGGCGCTCCGGGATAGGGACCGGGAGCTGAGGCACCTGCGGCAGACGATGGAGCACAACGAACAGGTGATATTCCGCGTGTACCAGGAGAAGGAGAACGCGTGGGAGAGGGAACTGCGGCGGATCAAAGCGACGGGCGACAACCGGCTGAAGACGGCCGCGCAAAAGTCGCTGAAACTGGAGCAAATGCTCATGATGCAAACGTACAAGGTACAAATTATGCATATTCGTCATCCCGTGACCATCCGGGCCGGTCCGAGCGTATCGTCGCCCAAGTCTTTTCTAAAGGCCTCTTACTCTGTACGATTCGAGCGTATCGCGCCATCATTGATTCCGCGGCGTTTGTTTGATGCCCAGCGAAAACGAAGCCCGGCCGTTATTCGCGCAATATCTTCGAAAAACATCGACGAACGCTTCGGAGTTAAGCTTTTTTTTTACCCACGTCGAGTTCGGTTTACGCAAAGGCGAATTAAGCGACGATAACGTAGATAACATTTTGGTAACGTTAACGCGCTGTTCATTTCGTCGCGTTTCGAGTTAATATTTAATTTACGAGGATCGAATACTCGATATTTTACGGACGTTAAATCGCGTAGTAGTGACTTCAAGAGTACGTGCGGGCACGTTGCGCGAGTGTGACGACGTCGCTGTGTCCAATTTGAAACGAAAATGGTTTCGAAATCGTGATCCGACAACATTTACGATCGCAGATTCGAATCGGAGATTTCTCGACCTAAAAAAATTCGAAATTACTTAAGCGTGTTTCGAAATAAACGTGACGACCGACGGCGTAACGAACCAAAATAACGCTTCACTTTTATGATATTTACTTGGCGAGTGGAGAAAATTAGTTAACTTGGCCGGCCTCGCTCGTTCGTAATATTTGTTATTTGTATAAACGATAATATCGTGTGCGTGTGTTCCTGTCGCGTCAGTTGCAGGACGAGAAAAAGCGTTTGCAAGACGAGAACGATCGTTTCGCGTCCGATACGACCGGTTTGAAGAAAGAAGTGGACGAGTTGAAGGTCAGACTCGAGGAGACCGAATGGGGACTGTGCCAAAAGTCCGGGGAACTGGCGCACGTCAAATCGCAACTAAAAGACACTCAGGTTAGCGCGGACGTGTACGTACGTCGTAGTGGCCAAATTTTCGAAGTAAACGTTTTCCCAAGTAGGGTTGTTTTGTGTTTCGTAAAAGGTCACGCGCGGCGACCGGTTTAGTTTATTAGAACTAATATGTATACATATATACGGGGTTTTGTTTTTCTGTTTCGGGCCGCAGAACGAGCTGACGACGAAAGGTCTCGAAGTGATCGCGCTAAAGTCCGAAGTCCGAGACCTTTCGAAAAAACTCGAATCGAAAGACCGCCGTGTCCGCCGACTCGACGCGGACGGTAACCGTCCGGAAGGCGGCGGCGGCGGCGGCGGCGGTAATTGTTGCGACGACCAGTTGGCCGCGGACAAACTGTATTCGCTGGTCGGACGACTTAACGAACAGGTACGTACGCTGGATATTGCCGTTTTGGCTTTTTCTAAATTGTGTGTGCGGTGGGAGACGCGCGTTACCGAAGGCCCGAATTAAATCGATAACGCTCAAACTTCGGAGACGAAAGATTTACGAAATTTCCGCGGTACGATTAGAATATTACGAAATCCGAGACCGTGACTACCGACGGTTTCTTTACCGACGAATTATCGTAAAATACTCGAACCGGTTCTATTGGCGGACAACTGGGAGCCCCGCGCTGTTCCTGTTCCTTCATGTTCCCACCAGCTCGCCGAAAGTTTTGTCGTCCCCGCGTCGTGACCCGGCAGCAACAATTGTCGCCGAGTTTATACCGTTTTCGTTTTTCGATCGTTAATCGCGGCAAAATATCTGTAAAACCGTTTCGCTAGATTCGTCCTAACAACGCGCGTGTAACGTATACGAGGTGTGTTCAAAAAGTAACGGAAAATTGTATCGTACTTTGACGCCAACACAATAAAAAATGAAACGTTGACACGATCGGAGTTTCCGAACTCGCGAAATTAAAAAATTCCCTTTGCTTTTTGAACACACCGCGTATATGTGTAGTCGCGCTTTGTCCGTAAACACAATCGGCGATTTTCTAACGTAGAAAAACATCGTTATCCTGTTTTGGTTTTTTTTGGCGCAACAGGTGGAGAACGAGTTGAGCAAATCGAACGGCGGCGGCGGCGGCAGCAGTAGCAGCAACAAATGGTCCGACGGGGACAGAAACGACGACGCGGTGGTAGTGGCGTCCGGCGACGGGCTGGAACGGTTCCGGGAGCTGGAACGGCGCACGGCCCGGTTGATCCGGGTGCTGAACGACGAACGGAAGAACTGGGACCAGGAGAGGCTCAAATGGTTCCAGGAGAAGGAGAAAGTGTTGTGTTACCAGCGGCAGTTGCAAATGAACTACGTGCAAATGTTCCGGAGGACGCAGGCGTTCGAGGCGCAGATCGAGAACCTCACCGTCCAGATGAACGTATGCTCGGACCACTGCGGCGGAACGGCGGCCGCCGTGGCCGTGACCGGTACGAAGAACGCCGCGGCCAGGAAGGCCGCCGCGGTCAAAGCGGTGAACGCCATTAAATTGTAAAGGACCGGCGGCCCGCTCTATTGTACGCTTTTCTAATTGGGCCCGGAGGGGGGGGATCGGACGTCGCGTCCGTTACCAATTAATATATATCCGTACGTCGTTCGCTTTATGGGGTGTTTTTTCCGCGCGTGTGTCGTTGTTTCGGTGACCGAACGCGGCAGGAACAATTCTCCTTTCGAAGGATTCGGGGGAGGGGGGGAAAGAATTTTTCGTTACCGGTATGGCCGAAAATAAGGAATCTTAGTGTGTGGAAGGTGCCGCCGATTACCGAAACGCACGTTTCTCGGCGACCAATATACACGACCATCCTCCCCTCCCCCTGTCGACCCATTCGAAAACGTTTTTCGATCGTCTCCGCCCCCTACCTCCCCATCAGCACTTGTTCACTGTTTTAAGCGGTTCGGTTCGACTAACACTGTCGGCGGACTATCGTGCCGACCACGGGACTATAAGCGAAATTTCGTTTTCGGACAAACGAAAGAAACACGGTGGCCCCGCGATTTTCGAAAACAATTTGTCGACGCGACGCCGCGGCTAAGGTTACTACGACGTTTTATTATATACACGGGCGCGCGAATACGATTTTGTCGGTACATTATTATTATTATTATTATTATTATTATTATTATACGAGAAATTAAATACCTTTCGTCGTTCGTAAATAATTCGTCGTCGTGGTCGGGGGCGTTGTTTTGTCGTGTCGAACGGAGTGTTCCGAACGACGAGGGCGCCGCCTCCCACGGGATCGGGCGCGCTGTCTGTTAAATACGGTCGGCCCAAAAAACTGCCAAAATACTACTTCGACTAGGAAGTGGCGCGCCCGGGGACCGCCGAAAAGAGTACCGGTATTCGACAAGTACCCCCCGATCGTCCGAAATAACCGTAAAAAGGGTTCCCCGGGTACGGACTTCCGGTGTTTCTAATCGGACGAGCAAACCGTGATGGTGACACTACCTCACGTACCTTAAGTGCCTAATGCCAAGAGAACGTACGTCGTGAAAGGCTCAACCATTCCCTCCAGTCGACTCTTAAAATCCAACGATCACGGGTCACGACCGGTGAGTGACACGATGTGTTTTAAACGCGCGTCGTCTCTGTATCGTTCGCTCGACGTTCGGGTAAGACAACGGGTGTACGGGTCGTTTCAAAAAAAAGAATCGGCGGTACGACACGTCCCGTGTCGATCGGTGGTTCGTTACGAAAAAAGTGACGCGGGCGACGCGAACGCGAAAAATGGCGTCGGTGGTAATATTTTCAAATCGCGACGCGCCACCGATCGGTTCCCGTCGAATACGCGAAAAGCGTATATATAACCCCGACCGTCGCGTTTTGTGTCGAGTTCGTCGGTCGTGTTCATTTCGTTCCCGCGAATTGGCGGCACTGCGCGCCCGTGTCCTCCGATCGTACCGTATCACACGGTTCCGGCGGAGGGAGGCGGCCAATATTTCGTTATCGTACGACCGACGAGATCGAACGTAACGCGCACGTTATCGTCGTCGTTGTTGTCGGCGTGCTCGAGGTGTCTCTACGCGTCGTTCCGGATGGCCAATCTGTACAAGAACTACTTGAATCTGTTGAAGCAATGGCCGCAGGATCCCAATAAACTGGGCAGGTATAATAATAATCGAAACGAGTGTACACCTCGCGCGCGTTCGTTTGACCCTTTGTTTTCGTTGTACAGGGATTTGGGCCAACACATACGGAAAGAGGTGGCCGCAGCGTTCACCACGGGCGATTCGTACCGGGGCGACGTCACCGAGTGTTTGAGGAAGTACGAGTCGCTCAAGCGGCTGGCCGACAATTACTACGGCAACAAGTACAAACGTTCGATCAATAAGTCCGCGTCTGGGCTCTCGTTGAACCACTGCACAGTCGTGCTGGCCAACGAGTCGCTGCAGATCATCAACAAGCAAGATGTTGGTTTCGTTCAGGCTACTGTGGCCAGGGTCAAAAAGAGGGTATTCGGCGCGCCTGTTCAGCAACAACAGTCGCCGGCTGCCCCACCGGCCCGTACTGTTGGACGAAACAATTAGTTACCTGTCGCCGCAAAATGGCCACCGTATCATAGACATGACGTTCGGCGCTGGTGGACACACTGAACGCATCTTGCGCGAGAACGACAGCACAATTGTCTATTGTTTGGACAGAGATCCGATCGCGTGCACCATGGCGAGGCAACTCTCCGAACGCTATCCAAACAGGGTGGTGCCGTTAAAAGGCAAATTTAGCGATTTGCCCAGGCTTCTGGCGAATCTGCGCGTTAAAGCAAATAGCTTCGACGGCATCTTATTCGATTTTGGCGCATCGTCCATGCAATTTGATACGGCATCTAGGGGCTTTTCAATTAGCAAAGATGGCCCCCTAGACATGCGAATGGATCCCGAAGAACAGACCATCACTGCGGCCGACGTGCTGGCCAAGGCTGACCAATCAGATTTGTACAAAATATTCAAAGTGTACGGGGAGGAAAAACAGGCGAAGAAAATTGCCAACGCCGTTTTTGAAGCCAGGTAAGTGAATGTAAAATGATAAATGCGAGGACGACCTACGTGTATTACATATACAATTCATGTTTCACAATGTTGTCTAGGTATTTGTTTAAGCAGTTGAAAACAACTCGCGACTTTTGCGAACTTGTGGAAAGTGTATGCGACAATGAGGCGAGAACCGACATGTTACAGAGACCTGCACATCCGGCCACCAAAGTGTTCCAAGCGTTACGCATATTTGTTAACAACGAACTCAACGAGATCAACCATGGTATGGTGTTGGCCAAACATTATTTGAAAATTGGCGGCATCCTGGTCACAGTGGCCTTCCATTCACTTGAGGACACCATCGTTAAACGGCACATACAGGGCAACGTAAACGAAAATGTGGCAAACACTCTGCCATTGAAGTACATCAATCCAATGGAAGTGTATGAAAAAGATTTTATGAACACTGTACACAGTTCGTGTTGGCATCAACTTAACAAAAATGTGGTCGTTCCAAGTGCCAAAGAGATCGAATCCAATCCTAGAAGTCGATCGGCACGTCTTAGGGCAGCCGTCAAAATTGTATAACGCTAGTAGCTTATTGTTAGTGTTGAAAACATTGTGTGTTAAAAATATATCTTATTTTCTGTTATGTCAAAGTATTTATTTCTAGTGCAAGTACGTAGATCAATATTATTTCACGATAAAACTTAATTTGTAGCCAAATGAGGTGAATCGGTCAATTTTTATCTCGTTTTACACGTTATTTGTTTATTGCCAATTTGAACTTGATTTACTTTTTTCAAAAATGCGAATTTACGTAAATTTCAAGAAATAGTAAATAAAATTGGTACAAATGTATTTTACCTTTACTACATTCATATGTTTGGACAAAACAAAAATTATGACGCGATCGTTATTTGTTGGGTTTTGTGGCCGTGAAGGGAATTTATTTGTTTCAACAAGTATTTTAAGTTGGAAATCTATAAACAATCGGTTCTTCAAGTAAACGCGTCGGATTAAATGACCTTCGAAATAAAAATATATTTTGTTATAAAGTATAAATTCTAAACGATATTAGTTTTTGCATAATTATAATTAATACACTTATAGAATGACGCAATAGGATAATGAATAACACTCGAACAATTGTGTTGAGAATATTTCTATGGCACTTGTGCGTAAGTTAATAAGATCACCAAAGACTAAAATAGACCAACAATTTCTTCAGTTTCCGTGTTCAGATCGATATCGTAGATGCTTGGACGAGTTGACAAGCCAGGCATCTTGGATATCTAAAAATTCGAAAAAAAAACAGTTTAGTTCGTTCGATATTACGTTATTATTTTTATCGTCGAAGGAGGAAGGACGCCATTCTCTCAGGCTACAATTCTCGTATATATGGACAATTACTTCTCCAGCTATCACGACGACGAATCCAGCACCGGCAGATAAGTACACGTCCATTATGGGCAGTACAAAGTCCGTCGGAACACCTTTCAGGCTTGGATTTCCACTCAATGATAACGCTGTCTTTGCCACACAAACTGGTAACTCACCATAACCCTGCAATATGTGTATTTTATATTTTACGACAGAATGGAACAACTTTCCACAGGTGACAATAACGAATTACTTATACCATTCCCAAGATCGAAATGAATAGTTAATTTACGAAAAACATTTACTCAAACCAAAACCTCCTACATTAGGTTTTTTTTAAAAGGAGGATGTATTAAAAATGTGAATCTACGATTGCGTGCAAGAACCTTTGATTCGTAGGTGTTCAATTTCTCCCGAATGAGTTCGTTCAATTCCAAAGATTTAGCGCCGTACATTTTTTTCGCGATTGTTTCAATCTTGAGCAACAATGGTACGTTCAATTCGTACAAAAATCTATAGAAATACAACGTAAATAATTCAATATTTGGAATAACTACGCTTCACCGCGCTTATTTTCAAATCGCTATAAAAGATATTTATAAATTATATACTTGAATTGTTGCGGCTGTTGACTGGCTCTAACGACGGTTTCAGCTAATTTGATAGCTCCCAAACCGCCATTTTGCCAGTGTGTACTCACGATTGCGTCTGTAGCACCAGCCTGAAGACTTGCGTCTCTAATAATTTTCCATTCGTTTTCAGTATCTGTATTCATGGCGTTTATGGCTACAACCAAGGGAACACCATATGTCACGCCGTTGCTGATGTGCTTTTGTAAATTTGCTATGCCTTTGCGCAAAGCTTCCTGCGTAAAAAAACCCCATTTTAGTCTTCGTTACAATAATAAATATAATTACGCTCGTCTACTTCATTTTCTTCTAGTGTCACCGATTCATTAGGACTAATAGTTCCACCCCCGTGCATCCTTAAGGCCCTGACAGTGCATACCAACACTATGACGTTAGGTGTCAGACTGGAATATCTACATTTTATGTTGAAAAACTTTTCCATTCCTATATAACAAAAAAAAAATTGTATTAGTCGACTTTATAGTATTTAACGCGTTTCATTCTTGTATCATAGTTTACCAATATCCGATCCAAAACCAGCCTCGGTGACTACGAAACCATCGGGCCCAACCAGTTTTGAAGCCAACAAATCTGCCAGAATGGACGACGCGCCATGGGCTATGTTGGCAAATGGGCCAGCATGCACCAGTACAGGTGTCCCTTCAAGAGTTTGCATCAATGTTGGGTTAATAGCGTCTTTCAACAGCACAGCCATTGCGCCAGTCACACCCAAGTCGTCCGCAGTGACGTCTTTCCCTTTTTTGTCTTGAGCTACTACCATTTTGGACAGTCTTTCCTTTAAGTCTTTGATGTCTTTAGCCAAAGCCAAGACAGCCATGATTTCGCTGGCTACGGATATGTCAAAACATGTTTGCCGTGTATAATTTTTCTCAGTTGGTGATTGACCAATTGTAATCTTACGCAAAAAACGATCGTTTGTATCCATTACTAGAAAAATAAAAATGATAATTCGCTCGTATAAACAAATTCGTATTGATCTAAAGAATATAATTTGTACCCCTATTCCAGGTTATGGTATTCGGGTCGATATTTAGTCTGGCGAAAGAATCAATTTCATCAGCAGTTAACGATGACGGGTCAGTCTTATCAATGCCAAGCCTCTTTAACCTGTTCAACTGTATGGGTGAAAACTGACGTACACCTTTGACAGTAGGCACAAGACGACTGTACAAGGCCTCGTTTTTCTGGGTGGCCTCGTGAAACATACGAGCATCGATTTGCGCGGCCAACAAATTGTTTGCCGCCGTAACAGCGTGTATGTCGCCAGTCAGATGGAGATTGAAATCTTCCATTGGTATCACTTGTGAGTAGCCACCGCCGGCTGCACCACCTTAAAAAGACAGCGTTCACGGAATGACACACGAAAATTGCTATTTATTGTTAACAAATTTATCTCCGAAACTTGCCAACCTTTAATACCGAATGTTGGCCCTTGCGAGGGTTGTCTCAAACACGCAATAGTGTTTTTCTTAATGTGGGCTGTCAGTGCTTGAACAAGTCCTACGGTTGTAGTACTTTTACCTTCGCCCAAAGAAGTCGGCGTAATACTAAAAACACAAAATATACATTAGAATACATCACAGAACACAAAAGTTACAAACCTCATTTCCTTTTCAGGAATGAACTTGACGATATTTTAAATTAAATAAAAACAAGATAGAAATTAAAAAAAAATTATAGAAACACCTTACGTATATCATTTCAACTATAATTTTTATGAGATAAAACATTCTGATCATTTTTTTAAACGACTCAGTTTTTTTTTTAAATTATAGAAAAATTAATAGATAGTCGTTATGATTAATGTTTATCTGGTAATAAAAATAAACTATTAAAACTGTACAAAATGAAATATGATATGTGAAAGAAAATTAATTTCGAAATATCTTACACATTATGGGCAAAATACTATTTCTGAATATAAATTTTCACGTAAACAGAATAAAAATGATGGAATCAATTCCATTCGAGATTCCTACTTTTGAAGAAACGAAAAAACTTATTATCGTACAAATATTCCCGTACCCAGTGACAACGACGTAATTTCCATTAGTTATATTCTTCAAACGGTCTAATGTAGACGTACTAATTTTTGCTTTTTTGTTGCCGTACAATATCACTTCGGATTCTACTAAACCTATTTCTTTGGCCAACTCTACTATGTTTTTTGGTTCTTGGCTTCTGGCAATTTCTATATCACTGAAAAAAACGATAAAATATACGTTTAACTTTTTCAAAGTTGCGTGTATATTTTTCGAACGTATATACACCTGGGCACTGGTCGTTTTAGTTTCAATGGAGGTGTATACAAATTCCACTGATTCTTGTAAAAATTGTTTGCTACCTTTGTAGCCGCTTGTACGGTATTGGACAGTAGCATGGCAACGGTCATAGGTCCAACACCACCAGGGACTGGCGTTATGGCCGATGCTTTCTGAAAAGCTGACGCATAATGAACATCTCCGACCAAACGATAACCAGACTTTTTTGAAGGATCTTAAAGACAATCATACATGGTTTTTATACAAATTTGATCGGACCAATCGCGTAAAAAAATTTCGCGTTAATTAACCTGAAAGAGAATTGATGCCACAGTCTATTACCACTGCTTTCGGTTTTATCCATGAGCCGTGAACAAATTCTGGTTTGCCGATTGCCACTACCAAAATGTCCGCTTCAGACACCTAGAAAACATGGCGCAAACATTATAACGAAATATATTAACGATTTTCACTTTTCTGACACACTTGTTTTTCAATGTCCTTAGTTTTGGAATGGCAAATTGTAACAGTAGCGTTGTGCCACAAGAGTAAACTCGCAACAGGCGCACCAACAATTTTGCTGCGACCCAATACGACGGCTTTAGTGCCAGCGATTTCAATGCCGCTTCTGAAATTTAACAAAAATTGATTATTTAAATAACTGTCACAAGAGACGACTTTTTGTAATAATGTCGACGTGGATGAAACAAAACGGTACCTTTTGATTAACTGAATAACACCGTTTGGAGTGCACGGTATTAGACCAGTTAAATCGCCTATAGCCACTCGGCCTTCGTTGACAATGTTTAAGCTACACGATAGAAAGACGAAATGAATAAACACTATTACCGTTTAATATAGGTAGTGCAGTGGTTACTAATAAACAACCGCAATAATGGACATGAAATAGTTACCCGTCGACGTCCTTTTCAGGGGAAACGGCATTGGTGATAGAATGCGAATCGATGTTTTCTACACAGTCCAACGGCATCTGAACAATAATACCGTGCACGGACGAATCGGTGTTGTATTTGTTGATTTCGGACAGTAACTGTTAAGTAACAAAAACTGAGTACATTCATCGTCGTCAATCACGAACGCGACCATTCCTTAAAACTCTACACCCACCTCGTTTTGTGTGATCGTCTTGGGGAATTGTACATGGGACGCTTCCACGCCGACTTCGGCCGCGGACTTGACCTTCTGTCTGATATATACGTTGGAATCGTCGCGGCCGCCTACCTGGACAATGACGAGCCGCGGCTTAAATCCATCGAACCGTTCGGCTAATGCGGCCGTCCGTCGTTTCAAATCGTTTTTCGTCTCTCTGCGCGCAAACACAAAAGCGCCATTAACAATAAAGGCGTACGTCGAGTTTCATTATTTATTCGGTAAATTCGAAACCGTCGAATACGTTACTTGGATAGTTCGGTGCCGGATAGCACTTTGGCAGCGGCGACAATTTCTCCGGACATGACGAGGCGGCAGACACGAGAACAATAACGAACGACGATTATCCTCACGTTCGTTCCATCCGAAAAAACAACGGCGGCGTTCCAAGTAAATAAATTTAAAAGGGTGTTACTTCGTCGTAAGTGGGAAAGGGAGGGGGGCACTTGTTGCGTCGACCGTTATCGGGTAAATTGACGGCGACGTTATCTCGTCGATAAATAACAATTGACCCGCACGGTCGACGACGCCGAGAAATTCAAACGTTTTCAGACTTTTTCAAATACCCATACTTAAATTCGTCGCCAACGATGAACCAGCGGTAATAGGGAAGGGGCGATTATTGTAATCGTCACGATGGGCCGGACCGTGGCGATTACGAAATGAACGGAAATCGTTAGCCGGCCAGGTTATTATTTTACAATCGCGACAGCGCCATTATTATTAATCGGTCACTTATCGCGGAAAACCCGTCGGAGATTGCGACACAACGCGGCGCGAGGTCTTGACCGCGCGCAACGTGTAAGAGAGAATCACCGATTATTTTTAGGTTATCGGGGAGACGTTACGATATAATGTCGGAAACGGTGTTTTTGTTTCTCTCTATTCCGACCTTTCGATTAAAACTTACGAAATTTTTTCCCTCACCGACGACCTTTGAACGAACCGATTAGAGAAACACGAAAGAACGGAACGATTTTCGAAGGGTATCCGACGGAAAATCTCTCGCGTACTTTTAAAGGCGGGGAGAATACGAAATCGGACGGATTCGTTGTTTGGGTAGTTGGACGGATCAAAACGTACATGTGCACAACACGGTAATATGGTTTGACGAACGCGTCGCATAATTGTTCGATTCGTTAATTAAAACGCGAAATACTTTTAAAAAAAATCGAGTAAAGAATAATCGTTTTTCAAACAACATGAAAGTAATTAATTTTAAGAAATACACTTCATACTCGGACGTGACAGTTTTAAACCAAATTTGCTTTTTTAAAACTTTTTATTCGATAATGTAAACGTATTTTCAATTACCATTAGTCCCTTCTCTCTATTTGCGTACTTCAGACATAAATTAGACAAATACTCCCACAATCTTTCTCAGCAGCCAGTGCGAGTAATAAAAAACACATTTCCTTTAATAAAGTGGACCACTCAGACTGTCCACTCACCTTCCGACCAAATGGTCGGTTGCGATCATCGTCGCCGAACAGCCGTTGCCGGACACAAATCCGGCGAACTGTTGGCATGTCTCACGCTCTGGCAAATGGACGAGTCTCATCATCGTGGCTTGAGCTGACTCCAAGTTTGCACCTGGAGGGAACGACGCATACTACAGAAATGATCCTGTGAAGTATGATCTTAAATTTTCAACTGCGCGCGGCCATTATTTATCGGGCGCGACCACCGCCGGACTTGGGTAGCGTATCGGCCGGACCGACTCGCGCGTTCCATAGGTTCGCAGGCTCCGCTAATTTGGGACACCATCCGGAGCGTGTGTTCACGACGAGCGCGTCACCGGGCCGGCGGTTCGGACGAGGAAAAACGTCCCAGACTGTCGGAAAATCGCGTACGGCGCGGCCCGCGGACACATTCCGATCGGATTGTAACGAAAGAACCATCTGACGTCCGTTGTTCGAACCTCTTGGCGACCGGGACTGCCGGCCAGATGGCGCCACAGCCGATTTACGCGCTCGAGACTCGCCGGTACGAGGCGACATGTAACCGGCGACGGGGAGCGAGGCCATCGTAAACGAATACAATTTAAACACGTTTTCGGGAAATATTTCGACGATAACCGGTCGTCTACGAACGTCGAAACGAAAACGTTAGGGAATTACGAAAACTCGAATTTCGTACAACCGACGGACGTACGCAAAGACCGGCGGAGTTGTTGGCCAAGTACACACGCGTGTGCTCGGACGGGACGGAAAACGGGTATTTCGTTTTGATAAATAAGCGTTTTAGGCTTCTAATCTAAATTGTCGTTCAATTGTTGGATAGTACCGGCAAGTATCGGACGTGGTGTCGTGTCGTCTCCATCGCTAGGCCAATTGTCCGGTCGTGCGTTCAGTAACCGAAAACCGTAACCGTTGTAACGACACGCGTTTACCTCGTCATTTTTTTATATAACCGTTCTACGTAGTCATTTCAGACGATTAGATTGTTCGGCGTAACAATGTACTTTTATACTAATTCGTGGTCTTCTTTTAATAAAAACGAACCGAAGCTCGATCCCCTCGGTGGTATACCGGCTATATTATCGAAGAATAACGGAATTATACGAACAGAGAAACGGTATTTACGCGGCCCGTTTGAAAAACGCGCGTAATAATAACATCCGCGACGTCGGCGCGTCGAAAAATCCTGTGCTCGACGAATAATCGCTAACGCGCGATAATATTTCGTTTTTGGCTACACTGGTGTCGGCGTTATCGCTGCCGTTATCAATGTCAAGGGAACCGTTCACGACGTAACGACAACGGCGCGACGTCGCCGTCCCTTAAACGTGTTTGTTTGTAAATTTACGAAAACAAGTTCGTTTTTCGTTCGCCATCTGATCGACCGTTGAGAATACCACCGGCCTCGACCATGGGCAAGGTAAAGACGAAGGTGGAACCCCATAAACATTTCTCCAAGACGTTGATGAAAATGAAGTTTATGAATCCGGACGTGGACGCCCAAGAAGCGGACGTGACGGTCAAGTGCGAGAACCGGCCGAAGAAAAAGGACGTGACCAAGATCAACAATTGGGAACCGTTCTACGATTTGTTGCCCGTGTCCCGGTTGTCGTTCAATGGCATGAATCCGGACGTGGAGACCGTCATGAAGAAACTCGGTGTGCTGCAACGCGACCCCAACGAACACGGTAAAATGGACGTGGACGTAACCGTGGAGGAGATGATCGTAAGGAAGAACAAGATGAGACAGAAAAAGAAGTAAAACGTACGGAATTTTATCGTTTTCAATTTTCGTCTACGTGCGCGCACCACCATCGGACTTGTTGACCAACGTTCCTACGTTAATATAACGCGTTTTTTCTTTTATTTATCGTGTTCAATTTGTAAACGAATAATACGCGTTTTATTATAAGCTTTACGTTGTTTTTAGTTCTTGATTTTCGTATTACGCAATTTTTTTTTTTTTTGGTATTTATCAAACAAAATTTACCGAATACGCATTTTTTTTCTCACGTGTACTGTATATATATATTGTTTATATATAAATATATGTTATATATTATGTATATATATGTAATATATTAGTTATATGTTATAACTAATAAGGGCAAAAATGTTTATATTTTTTAACGACCTTAAAACATATACGTATATAGGTTAATCTGAGGATTTACTTATTGTATATACCAATTGTTTATTTTAGCGAAAGATAAACGATAAAATTAATTTGATTAGATATTAAGAATAGCGTAATCGTGGCTAGAATTTATATAAAAATATTTAACGCTAATATACAGAATTATGTATTGTGAATAGATAATTACGTATGTATATTTTATTTTTGAGATTTTAAATTTTGAACGCGTATTGTGATTTTACTATATTACAATATTATGCGTTTTAAAAATAAATCGAGATTTAATTCAGTTATTTAATCCTCGAGTATTTTAACAACATAATTGGGGAGTTCAGGTCACTTCTTAGCTTTATGTCTGAACTAAATAAAGTTTAGATTTTGTTAATCCAAAAATTATTCCTCGGGTACAGGCATAAATCGTTAATTTATGTATTTGTAATTCTGTACGTAAAATATTTATTTTATTTCGTTTAAAATGACAAAAGAAGAGTTTAATTTCGACATAAGTAGATATGTATTTAACTAAAACAGTATTTACGAACGATATATATGGTTTACATTTTTTCTGTTAGAAACCAGCGGTGTTTAACGAATATAATTTTGTCCGTTATTCGGCAGCTTCAATTCGATTTTGAATGAAAAAATGAATTAAATACTTAATTATTCGTTCGCGCGCTTATTTTATACATTACGACACATATACAGTTAACAGTAACCGAAAGTAATTATGTTAATAATAGTAATTTTAACCCGTTAATGCCCTTTTTTTTTACGGTATCGGCAATACCCTCACTGGCCCGGAAAGCCTGGAGGCAGTACTTCGGACCAGTGAGTCGCCATCGTTTATTGAAAAATTTAATACAAAAGTCTTACAAAAAACGATCATCCTTAAGGGTAAACGGGCAACGCGAGCTATCCCCACGTTGTTTTACCCCGCCTCCCGTACATCGAATCAAATTCACAATAATCCTTAAGAACTACCACTTCTTAAAAACTATTACATGAATGGTGCGCGGCGACAGGACAATACCCTGCCACGGGGCAACCATTTACATCTTCCGTTACGAACAAAAATAAAAGAATATAAAAATAAACTTTCTTCCCCTGTTTAGCGGCCTAGCCGCCACCTCCCCGAGACCACGACGGCGCGACGGAGCTATCACGCCAAGTGCCCGTCTCTGTCGTTCGGCGACTTTCCCCGCCATCTTCCCGTTCCAAGTTCAAGCTGAGGGTGTCGGCGAACGCGCAGAGCAGGATGCCCATTGTGTCCGTGCGCCGGCCGCGTCAACGCGCCGAGTTGTCGATTTTTCGTTATTACACGTCGAATAACGTTTTATTCGAAAATTCGCCAACTACGACGATATATATATATATATATTTGTATCGTCGTAGTTTTATAAAAGTTACGAAAAATTGTTATCCGGTTTTTAACGTGTGCGCGATGGTGTCAATCATCATTCATTCGCGTTTGATCGAAATTGTTGTCGCTTTATCCAATCATATTCTTCGTGACAGTTCTTTTACGAAATTTGGACTTTTGTTTGTTCAACTTCCGTCCGAAAAAACGCCGGAAAAGTAGGCGCGCGCGACGTACACGTACCGTATTTGGGTACGGTTATTTGTCGTTTTTTGCGTTTTTCGACGTATGGCGCGGCTACGTCAGGAGCATAAACCGCTACGAATACGGGAAAAATCGAATTTTTTCGAAAGACGTTTTGCGCGTAATTTGAAACGGATCACACCGGGGGGGGAGGAGGGGCACGTATTCGCCAAGTACGAGTTCTATTGTGCACACCTTCGTTTGCGGCGTCGTATATTCAAATATCACGTGACACGTATCGTATAATAAAAAATTGTATATAGCGCACGTAACTTACGACATTGGTAATAAAATTGTTCACGGGTATACTACCGTCAGGGAAGCCTTACGCGTAGGTAGTTGACCCGTAGTTGCGGGGGAGGGGGTGGTGAAAACGACGAGAGTACGAGGTGGCGTTACGAACGTGTATTATTTTTGAACGTGGAAGAATCGGTTTTCGTCTCGCGCGTTACGGGCGCTCGAGAACGGTTAAAAACCTGAACCGAAAACGTACGCGCCCTATTTTATTAATTTACGAAATTTCGGGGAGCAAACAAAGTTAAAAAGTACGTTCGGATATACTTTTATGAGTGGGTCTAATCATAGAGTTAATTGTAAAAACGGATTCTACGGTAAAAACATTATACCGTTCTCGTAAAAAAACCGTTAAATTTTTGTATAGATTCTATAAATAGTGGTTTGTACGACGTAAACGAAGCGACCATTTGGAGTGTGAAACGAGTAAATCGTTCGAGAGCGCGTAAATCGATTGTCGGGGAGGGAGGGGGGGTAATTTTTGCGCCGTCGTCTCCGGTTGAGGTATCGCCGACCAAAGCGAACGCGACGTTTTGTGTTCTACCTCCCCTCCCCCACGAGAATGGGATACACGGACGGTTCATTAAACTAAACGACAGGGACCACGAATGTGATCCATTTACTCTCGTTTATTTTCGTGGTTCGTCAAAACGTGAATCGTCATCGGCGGACGGTCAAAAAGTAGTTGGCGTTTCGGGCGTCCAAGACTTTGTCGTCTAAGGGGGGGTTAGGAGGAGGAGGAGGAGGAGGTTCGATGGAACCGGCCGGAAACTATCGAGTGGCCATCCCACCAGCTACGGCCGCTCTCGCACCGGGCGGACATTACGATAATTAAGCGAAATAATTAATTACGTGTCGATCGAATTTATCACCGTCAATAGTAACGCGTGTATTTTACTATACGCCCTTAAAGCCATTCAATTATGAAGAGACGACCTATTGTACAACGACCCGCGAGATTACGTAACAAATCGTATATACGTATAGGCGCATATATAAACTATCCCGTGCAACCTACGGGCGTAATATCGACGAAGATATTAGATTACATTTTTTTTTTCTTACGATTTCGTTATATATTCTATAACCCGCTAGGTTTTCGTTATGCACGCACACACACACACACACAAATATATATATATATTTCGTATAGTTATCGCTAAAATTAGTCGAGACCTTTGTCCAGTCGTACGCGCCGGTCGTTTTCTCCAATTTGTTCGTTCGTTCGACGCTCGGTTAACGACAACAGCCAACAATGAGTCGCGTCAACAAGGGCAAAAGTAAAACGGACGACGATCAGTCAAACGAGTAAGTACGGTAACAACGACACGGTGAAACATGTCTAATCGATACATTCGTCGAATCTCTGGGCAATCGTTTCCGCCGCCGCCCGTAACAATAGCAAACGATGTAAACGAAATTTCGACGTTCGCAAAAGCTACTCGGATTATCTACAGCTCGACAAGCTGTTAGGCGTGCAGACCATGTTAAGCTCGCGGCACGGTCGGGTTTCCTACGACGAACATCTTTTCATAATAACGCATCAAGGTACGTAACGGTTTTCCAACCCAAGGTTTTTTCGATAAAGCGACTTATACCGCGTACGCGCCGAATTTACTTCGTTTAATACCTGTAAACGCTAGTTCGCGTCTCGACGAATATTTCATAATTCGTCACGCGTTCTCAAAAAATTCGTAATCGTCAAAGTTATTTTTCAAAAATTGAACCGCCACGTCATTACCGTGTCTACGCGTTATCGTAGTGTATATATTTCTATTCGTTGCGCAATTGGCGCGTAAAAAATGTTGGTATTTTCGCTTCTTCGTGTGTTTTAGCACTGTTTACGTAAAAAATAACCCGAATTCGAATAGAATTTTTTTAAGATTTTCTCGAATTCAACGGAGACAACCGATTTATCCGTTATTTCTAGTTTTCGAGATTTTTGGTAATTGCGGACAACTTTCGAGCGGCGATGTTTTTTTCGATAATCGAACTCTATAAGTTATAACGTTGGAAAATCGATATACTTCGTACAATTTATTTATATACAATATACCTACAAGGGACGGATTAACGAGTAAACGTTTTTTTTTTACGTTTCAAGATACCCGAGTTCTTTATACGATTTAACTCTCCCTAACGGTTATTTTATTACGTCGAACGGTAGAATATTATTAGAATTTTTTTGATATTGTCATTCGCGCCGTTACCGAAATACGTTTAATTGGTCGGCCGACGATTTCAGCGTACGAGTTATGGTTCAAACAGATTTTATACGAAATTGACATCGTTCGTAAATTATTGGTCGCTAACCTTTGGGTAAGTACTTCGACGTTATTTCGAATCGTTACGAATTACTCGTATGCCGACTTTACACACACACACATTTTAATCGATTTGTTTTAGACCAACGAACCAGATATGGTCGCCGTATTGAAACGTTTAGGTAGAATCGCGTCGATTATCAAAGTAAGTTTGTATTTACGCGCGTTCCGTTATTTCGAAAAACTTAAAATATTTGATCGAAAACAAGAATTACGTTAAGCGGTTCGGCGGCCGTTTAACCGTCTATCGATACGCCGCGTATTATCGGCGATCCTATTTACACGTCCGCTTTATTTAGTTGCTGCTAGATCATTTTGGAGTCTTGGAGACGATGAGTCCGTACGATTTCGCCGAATTTCGAGATTATTTGAGACCGGCGTCGGGATTCCAAAGTCTACAATTCCGCATGATCGAACATAAATTAGGGCTGAAAAAGGTATAATAATAGTTATTTGTTTTACGCGTACGCGGCAAAACGATAATATTATCGTGGCGCGAATCGTCGAACCGAATCTACGCGCGCCGCGGTAATAATTAACGTTTTAATACGTATCGTGATCAATAGCACGTGGCGCATATACGCGAGTAAATCGTTTAAAAAAACGTTCCGAACATTTGTCGAATATTTTATCTCGTCGTAACAACGCGACATTCGTCGCCCTGGGGGAGCAGCGCATTAGTCCCATCTACCCGAGGCGGTATTACGGACAATAATTGAAAAATATATCGCAGTCCTTGTGGGGTGAATAACCCGGGTCAACCCCGTATAAGTGTGAGACAGGGCAAAATATGGACGAATATAATATATCCGTATTTCCGGTATCGAAACAAAAAATTAACGTATCGAATTACTCCTAAACGGCGCGTTTACGTAATATTTTGTATATTATCCGTTGGCGTATTTACGACGCCGACCGTTTATTTCCCATTAACGTAAACGGACGGCTCGAAACGAACGACTTCGGCCGAACGTTGCTTTATTCGCCGCGAAACTAACGAACCTCGTCGTTTTTAAAGGAAAATCGGGTCGATTGTTACGTATCGTACACGGACAGTTTTAACGGCGTCAACTCCGACGAATTCGACCGAACGTTGGCGGAGCCCAGTCTGTTCACGTTGGTCGGCCTTTGGCTGGAATCTGCGCCCGTTCTACAGGACAACGTCGCGTGGGACCAGTACCGCAAAGCCGCCGACCGCTGGCTGGAAGGATCCGCCGAGGCAATAGTTACAATAATAACGTACCGTAACCGTACTTTAACCGTAAACTCGGAGCGCTATAATTGTCGCGTTCATTAGTGGCCACCCACATTTCTATCGAATTTCACGAGCTACGGGGTATGCCGTCGGTCGCGCGGCGAATGGGGTCTCGACTACGCGAATGTTGTAGACGATACGTATATTAATCGGTAAACGACGCGGCGTACAAATTACGCGTACATCGGTGGGCGACGAGGACATGGAAACGTAGTTTCGTGTGTTCGACCGCGCGCGTTCCACAAAACCGAAAAGTGGCCGACCAACGGGGGGATCGACGTTAGACGAAATTGTTCGAAAATGTTTTTTAAAAAAAAAAAAAAATAACGGATATAATTGGCCGCGGCGGGCCTCGTTTTATTTCTATAACGTCGGAATAGCGGAAACTACCATACCCGTAGGGGTACTTTATACGGTCGTTTAGGTTTTTACTCGGATCGAACGTAAGCGTCACGAAATCCGACGGGTGTGACAGGATTCGAATTTTCCAACTTCTTATTGCCCTCGGTTTTATAGCGTACGCCTTTTCGTATCGCCGGATGGTGCGTATCTTCGGATTAGCGCGGTTTCGCTATGTACATGCATGTCGAGCGGGGCGTGGAAACGTTTTCGCGTAACCAGACGGTCGCTTGGGGTCCGTGGAATACTAGACCATACCCCCGCGCGAAAAATTGTTTAACACCTTCCTATAGAATCGTGAAAATACTCGATAGAGCAAATGCTTAATCGTACTTAATCGATCCCCCCCTCAAAAAAAAAAATTTTTTTTTTCGAAACGCGAAATTTTAGTCGTTTTCTCCAAATCGACCGAAAATAACGCGCGCGTTTTACGTTATATACGTCCCCCGCGTTCGCTGTGTAATAACGTTAACCCGTTTCGTTTACAATACAGTCGAACGTGTCGTGCGCGGAAAATCGCCGTCAACTCATGGACACCGTGTTCAAATGCGATCAGCACGAGCGGTTGATCGACCAAGGCCGTAGGAAGCTCTCTCATCGGGCGTTCAAGGGCGCCATATTGGTACGGGCCTATCGGCACGAAAATGGATACGCTCTGGCCAACAGGATACTGGACTCGTTGGTGGACATCGACGCGCTGATGTCCAAGTGGAGATGTGAGTGTAGCGTACATAAATATATTATATATATTCGACCTCGATCAATAAAAATAAAATTAATATTCCAAAACCGCGAACGTCGTTAAGGTACCTAAAATCGGCTACCGCCGAAACGGCGTATTTTTCGAACCGAAATTTCGATCCCGAAATTAGGCCGTTTAACTCGATTTATGTGTACGCTGATATTTCCGACTCTAGTCGTAAAAATAGACGTCGAACGAAAAAAATAATTATTTTTCCGGTAACGAATGTAAATATGTATATCAATTTATCGATCTATCGATCTATATATATATATCGAATGATTGTAACGAGACTAATATTTTACAGATGATCATTTCGTTATGGTACACAAGATGATCGGATCGCGTAGTTTTGGCACCGGCGGCACTACCGGAACTGAATATTTAAAATCCACATTGAGGTAGTTTTTGTCAAAATTCGTATATAACACATGATGATAGCGCTCTTAACGGACACACACGAAACGTTCGTCCGGAGATTTTGGCACGCTCGAATTCCGACCGGTCGAACGATTTCGTTGGAACGCGCGACTTTTATAATCGACGACGCTAAAATGTTGACGGTCGAGGCGTTCACTTGAAACATTCTCGGGTCGTAAAAATGATTTATCAAAAATTATTTAAAAAGAAATAGCTTCGATCGTCAGCTATAACGGTTTCTAAAGGGTTTTTTTTTGTATTTCAACATTCCATCCGGAGTGTTGTGATTTATCGAAATCTGTCCGACGGTAATTCAAAATGATCGCTTACCTTTACCCGACGTTTATATATTCTAAGGATAATACAAACGTTCGTGGGCCCAGGCCCGAAATACGAATTATAACGATGATTACGGCGGGGAAAAAAAATGATACGATTTATGATTTTAGCGATTCGTACCGAATATTTGTCGACTTGGTCAACCTGCCGGGACTCATGGTACCCTCTACGTATATCTCGCCATTAATGACGTCACGCTTATAATAGCGTATTTTCCGAAACACGTATACTTAAATATATATATATATATATGTAGAGTTGATAATAATATTATTTTGAAAATAATTTACGAAAAATCGACTTACTACGTGAAATATTAGTTTTTTACTCGTTATTGTTACTCGTATGTGTTTCTTAATCGTCACCGAATCGTTTTTTGAACAATATAATTAATCGTTTTAACGTCGCCATTGTATAAACGTGCTAGAATAAAACGGAATATATACGAATATAGACTAGAATCGCGTATTTTAATAAAACGTTTATTTCGGCGGGACCGAAAAGAACGTACGCGTTTTTTTGTCGCTATTTTAAAACTCGTCGATTTCGTACGTACGAAAATATTCGGACGAAACACTCGACCCGAAGTTGTCGCCTTCGATTATTACAATAATAATTCCGATTAAAGAAGTGTTATCGATTAATCAACGGTCGGGCGCGGCGTACGCCGGATACCCGAACGTAAACAAACGGGACAGCCCCCCGCCGCGTTCGGTTGAATTATTCATCGACTTACTTGTGTGTGTGTATGTGTGTGTGTGTGTGTGTGTGTGTGTGTGTGTTTACCTGCCTATCGGCCCGCCGGTACGCAAAAACAAAAATCCAGATTCGGCGCGTGACACCCTTCAAAATTCGACAGCGAGGATAACGCCGAGTTTCTTGACACGTGCGCGTCAGATACGGTACGTCGTCGCGGCGTACTATCCGATGTTAATAATACAGCGCCAATAATAAATACGGCGTCTATGCAAACACGGAATTTCGAATACGTTCGACGTTACGGTAATTACGCGTATATACACGTACGTTTATTTATAAACGCGTGTTTATAAGTGGCGCGAATACTCGAAACACTGTGTACATGGTAAAGTACAAGACGAGTACTTAAAAATGCTCTCGAAACTCGCCGGATCGATGCGCTCGTACTTTCGGACAAAAAGCCAATAACGAACAGGTCGGGTGGCCGGTGGATGAGGAGCGAGGGGAAATTTGTCGCCAGATCTCCGTAAAGCACGAGCGAGTCCGGCGTGTACGAACCGGTTTTTTTGAACGGGACGAGAAAAAAGTGGCGAACATGCGAATATGCGGAAAAATCGAAACCGCGACGCGTCTAAAGTTCGTTTCGAAACGAATAGGACTCGGAATACGAAAAATACGGCGGACACGAAAATGGCGACGCGACATTTCGCCGTTGCTTTTATTCGATCGGTAGTTTTTTTAAACACGAGAACGGCGTACATTATTAACGAACCGAAACGTTCACAAACGGCTCGGGATTCAACCGCGACGCGGTGGCTAAACCGTTATTACGAAAGCGTCCGTTCTACCTTTTATCGAACGCCCGACGAAACAACGTATATATATATATATATATACATAGAACTCGAGGCGCGGGTGTATATTACGCGAGTTTTTAAGGGTCACGCGGGGACGACGGTGCTTCAAGCGTTGGAAACGTATCAATTATGCACGCGGCGGGGTAAAAAAATAAGAACGGGCGACGCGTGGTAAAAAAAAAAAAAGGCGTATACGTACGGGAAACGTTAAATTATACGTTAGACTTAACCGAATTTGTAGAATTCGATCGATCGGTTTTAATGAAAATTAAACGCGCCCGTTTTTAGCGAACCGGGGGGGGGCCGTATTTCTTTCGTCTCGATATTATCGGGCGATTATCCGCGAAATTTTATATATTATCGGACGCAATTTAGCGGATCTTGATGGTCGGAAAGTCAACAAATACGATCGAGTGGACATATTCGTGAACGAGCGAAAACGGCTGACGCGAAAATTGAAAACACGAAATTACCCAAAAGGAATTTCGACTATTCGAAAACTTTCGGAAAACATCCGGTCGACCGTTTTAATACGGACGCGAAATTGTTCGAGACGAATTCCGCGAAAATATTCCGCGTACTAAATATTTTTTTGTTTTTTATATTTTAATAAATTTATTGGATAAAATCGATTTAATTACTAAATATTATCCGGAATAAAAAATATTATCGAATCGTAAACCGTTCGCTATACGTTATGTATATATATATATATATATATATATAATACGAACACCGTCGAACGCGCACGATCTGTAGCGATAACGATAACTCGGAAATTACCGGTCACGTTTTCGTGATAAAAATTGGACCGAAATGTTCGTGACGGGGTTCCAGGGAGTGTGGTGACGTTCTAAAAACCTCCCCGGACCGATTTTTAGGAGATCGGCCGCGTCAGTCATAGAACGCGTGGACGTCGTAGAACAAATAAAAACAAACGGTACGTACGGTGGAGAGTTTTTATTCGGTACTGTACAGAACGTTACGCGGAGCGTACGTTTTCTATATGTATACGTCGTCTCCGTGTAACACTATAACTAAATGAAACGCGCGGAAGTCGCTTACGGAAAATCTCGCGACGCGCGTCACGCGTTATATTACGGGCGCGCGTGGCTGTCGGTTGGTCCCGCGCGGATTGTTCTATCTATCGCGTCGCGTGTCGCAACACACGACCGTTCCCGCGCGGCTCTCTATTTGTTCGTTCCGTCGATCTCCATGTGGTGTTTGCGGTTCCGATCCACTCCGGCCGGTGTATCTGAAAACGCGACGAGGGCGTTACGGCTAATCGATTAGTAATCGCGGTGCGGCGACGCGAACGTAAACGCCGTATCTGTTAGCGTAGATTGCGCCGTTGTTTACGCGAAAAACGAGCGCGTTGTCGAGTCCCGGGCGTGATACACGTCTAACACACACACACACGTTTCGTCATCGACAAATACTTGGCGGATTATTGCGCGTACACGCGCAAGACCTTCGAACGTGTTACAACGCCGGCGATTAACGTTTTCGGTTCGTTTTTCCCGCCGACGATTCGTCGTCGTTGTTTTCTCGACGATTGGCCGAGAAACAAACAACGCGATTAAACGTGCGCGTCGTCGATAACGATTATCGTTATAAATACTTTACCGTTACGCGACGAGTTCCAAGGCTGCGTCTCGGCCGAGCCAAAAACGACGAAGAACAAATTGGTTACGAACAACACCACCGCTCCGCTCACGAACACCGTCCGCCATTCCACGATCGAAGTCTAAAAAAAAAATTTTACGTCCGAATCGATCATTCAAGCTGACGAAAGACGCGCGAAAACGATATATATATATAAAACGCGATTTTTTTTTTTTTTA
>JAIPRN010000496.1:0-46077 GCA_025469175.1 Geopemphigus sp. TES_GeoC_2020 | reverse complement strand
ATATAAAACGCTATTTTTTTTTTTTTTAGATTTCAGAAACGTCTATATAGCTCGACCGTTACAATATTATACAAAATTAACGATTATATATATATATATAATATATAAAATAAGACTGAAAAGAACGAACAACAAGAAACGAAACAACTATATGACGAAACCAGCGTCCAAAATAAACGAAATAACCGAACATATAACTAGAACTAGAATCGAGGATCGAGAGGAATGTTTAGAGATTTTAGAAAATCGATTGAGGATAAACGGCGGATGGACGAGGAAGGACAGTTGAACAGAATACGGGGGAGGTCACGAATAAACTCATTATCGGGCAAAGAACAAAACGGAGAGTGGTTGAGACCGAGTTGGTAAGCATGGACGGGCGGCCAGTAATGAATGTCCCATCCATAACGCGTACTTCGAAATCATCGTTCGTAATTAGATTTCGACTATTTTAATTTTTGAATCGATTCGTTAATTAACTTGTACGATTCGAACGTCAAACAAATACGTCGAGGCGTTTTTTCGTCGTTCGCGAGGGCCTAAAATTGTTAAACGCACCACCGGAACGAACGGAGAGTGGCGACTGTATTTTTTATCCGAAGACGATTGTTTCGTAGTGGAACGCATAATGGTGTCGGCGATGACGTTGTTTTTTTTTTTTAAGAAATAATTTGTTCGGCTCTGAACCAAAACGATAACAATAACCGTGCGATTTTTATTCTCGCCGCGTGTTTTCGCCGTCAGGAATTTCACGAACTTCGGTGACTGGGGAAACGGCAGAGTTCGATATTTCGACCGGGGGAAATTGAAAAATAAAGAGACGACGTCGATTTTCGGACATTCGTTTGGGTACGCCGCGAACGGCGAAAATTAAACGGTTAATTAAAAAGACTCCGCGTCCCGGATTCTTTGATTTTGTTTCTTCTATCCGAAACGAAAAAACGAACCGAACGTCCGGCCCGTAGCGTCGTAACTGAACCGCGAAACGAAAATCGCGTTAAAATTCGAATTTCTCTAGATAATTCGACGCCAAATAAAACGACCGTCGAAACGGGCGACGACTAGCGCGAGTTTGTCAAACGCGGGAACGTTCGCGAAAATTCTAGCTCGCCGTTACGTTTATCGCCCAACTCGGCACAAATGAACTGCTCGGCTCCCGTCCGGGATACGAATAAATCGTTCGGGTTTTACGAACGATTTCCGCGGACGAGGAGCGAAAGGAATTTTTCAAAACGCGACGCCGTCACTTTATTACGTTTAGTTCCCGTCGAACACCGGCCGTTTGTCGTACCTGATCGTCGACGACCATGCCGACGAACAGCGGCGCGACGACGCCGCCGAGCGACGCGGCCGAGTTGGTGATGCCCATGAGCAGCCCGGCGTAGTTGGGCGACAGATCCATGTGGTTGATGTTGAACCCGGCGTTGGACGTGCACCCGACGGCCACGACGAGCACGAACAACGTGACGGTGTACGTGGGGTCCTCCACGTAGCCGACCGCGGTCAGGCCGACGGCGGCGCCCCACATGGACACGGTGTTCCACGCCTTCCGGGACGCGGTCAGCGTGGTCAACCGCCGTCTGTTCAACAGATCGGCCACGAACAGCACCGGCACCTGGAGCAGGAACATGGCCAGGTACGGGAGCGCGGACAGCATGCCGTCCTCTTTCAGGTCGAACTTCAGCACGGCGTTGATGAACGTCGGCATCTCGGTGAGCAGCAGCCAGAAGCCCCAGTTGTGGCCGGTGTGCGCCAACGTCGTGGCCCACACCGGCAACGACGTGAATATCGACTTCCACGGCGTGTCCGACAGCTGCGTGGAAGAGAACGGTTATTATCGCGCGATACACTCGGGCGGACACACGCGGTCCGGAGGCGAAGTGGTCGTAATTTACGATACGTGTATACGTAACGAAGGCGCCGGGTTTTCGAAAATAAATTCGTCGAGGTTTCAGGGACGTTCGGCCGGTTTCCGTATTTAGCGTGTGACGGTCGTGGTTTGTTAGCGATTCGCAATTGGGCGGCCCGAACGCGTAGATTAGCCGACTTTGTTCGGGTACATAGCGAACGAACGTATGGACGAAGTAGCTCGACGGACCGCGACCGACACCCTTTAAACGATCCACGACGTCGGGTGTCCGGTTCCCAAAACGGATCGGCGCGAAAAGTGAATAACCGCCCGGTTCGGAAATTCGCGTACGACGTAACGGGTTAGGAGCGGATAGTTTTTCGAAACGTTTCGCGACGTGGATGGAAACGCGAGAGTGACGTCGTTGCGAGACCGAGCGCGGGACGACAAACCGCCGGGAGTTACGCCGAAAGATAACGTTTTAAAAAAATGTAAACGTCCAACGAAAACGGTTACGTATTCCGGATAGTTATTGGTCCGTCCTCGGTAGTAAATATATATATATATATATATATATGGGAACGCGTTCGATGTTTGGAAACGTGCGCGCTCGGAATCGCAATATCGCGAGGGGAATAGGAGTCGGCCGAATTTTCGTCGAAATTCTATTTCGCCGGCCGGTCGGGAAAATATCGTATCGGAATCGTAACGAACGAATCCCCGCACGTGTCGGTGATATAACAAACGACGATCCGTTGTTCGGTAGCGAAAGACAAAAAAAAAAACCGACGTTTACGGGTCGCCACATTTCCGTTTTAACTTCCGAACGCGTCCGTTTCCGAGCAAATACTATTGCAACGACGTAATGTGTTTCCGACCGAATATGGTCGCCGTTCCGGGATTTTATTTTCGGAGAACTAATACGCCCGCCTTACTACTACCATTCGACTACATACGTCCACGAGCGAAATATCGGCAAAAAAAAAGTTCGATACGAAAAAAATTGGATTACTCGGGCTCGTTCTCGTACGGTGAATGTACCGAAGACGTTTCCTTTCTTTTCTTTTTTTTTTTTTTTTAATTAAAAAGAAAAAAACGAAACTCTTCTCGCCCGCTTAAGTAAATCGCTCGGAAAATATTCCGTCGGCCGTACACGGGACCAGTTTCGCGTTAACGAACGCTCTTCGTACGGATTGTTATACGCGCGAAAGCGACGGGGAAATTCGCGCATCCGACGTGGTCGTCTTACGAGAAACGTACGTCCGAAATAGTTCGCGGCTGGGGGGAGGGGAAATATTACCGTCGAACGCGAGCGTATTTTCGGAACGGTTTACGCGTAGCGAACGAAGTTGCTCAAAAATGAAGTTCGACACGAAAAACTAAAAAGGAACGAAAAAATAAACCGTTCGTAACGAACCCGACGCTTTTCCCGCGCGACGACTAAATCGCGGGTAACGTACGCGAATATAATTAACTACCGTACAATATTGACGCGACACACGACGCGCCGCGCGTTATTAAGAACGTTTCCGCGCTTACGATTTATGTCATTTTCTTTTTTATGTTCGCGAAATGATTTACGAGCGTACGCGCCCGCCGGTGTTCAGACAATATCTAAAGCCCCGAATCGCAATCGAATTACGGCGATTTTTTTTTACGACCCGACGTCTGCCAATCTCACCGTCGTCGCAATATCGCGTAATAAATTAAACCCGTAACCTCGAACTCGGATAATTTATACGCGCGCCAGTCGATAACCGTGTACGGCCGTAAGCGCTTGACTTGTTCGAGTTGGTCCCACGGTCGTCCTCGCGCCCGGTTGCCTCCCGTAACGGTTTCCGAATATTCGAACGGCACGACCGTTAATTGCCTACAGTCCGCATTGACGAACAAATAAAACGAAAGCGCGCCTACGTACGGTCGAAATAACGATCGGGTACGTTTATTTACCGACGCTTATCGCGGCGAAGTTGTCACGTGTCGATCGCGTAAAGAAAGTGTCCCCTCCCGGAAAATTGGTCGATTACGAAAATCCGTTTAGGCGCAATAACGCGTTTCGTAAACGTACTCGCGTACAAAACGGAACGTTTCGCGCGTCCGACTCGTGGCGGGGTCATTTTTTTTTTAGGTTCACCGTCGCCGAATATCGACGTCGAGAACGATAATATTAATAACGGGCCGGCGGGGGAAACGGTCGCGCGCGACAAATCGTACGACAGTCGAGCGTATTACCGATTTTACGAATTCTTCTACCCCGACTTTGGGCCCAGTTTGTGGCTCCTTACAGCGTTGCCCCTTATAATCTCGCCCCGTTAACCGTTCGTTTCCGGCGCAAGAGTCGCGGCCCGGGCGAACTGAAATTCGCCCGCGGGTCGATCATTATTATTAAGCACCGATTTACTTTCTTGTCGTCGTGACCGACGGTGTCGGCGAGCGACTGCCGTATGTAGTCCCTTTCGGCCTGGCCGATGAACCGGTGCTCGGCCAACGACTCGGCGCCCAGCAGCAGCCAGACGGCCGTCCACGTCAGCCCGGCGGCGCCGCTCGCGTAGAACACGACCGGCCAGCCGAGCTCGTTGTTGCACAGCGCGCCGGAGCCGGCCAGCGTCAGCATGGTGCCCACCTGTATGCCGCTGACGACGAACCCGACGAGCCGGCCGCGTTCGTGCGGCGGCGCCCATTTGGCCATTATGCCGTGGATCATCGGGAACATGAACGACGAGAACAGACCCTGCGTGAACCGCACGCCGATCAGGGCCGGCGCGCCGAACCGGACGGCCACGGCCGGGCTGCCGATGGCCAGCAGCGACGAGACGGTCATGCTGCCGGCCAACAGTAGTTTGTTGTTGTACCGGCACCCGAGCACGGACGCCGGGAAGTTGGCCAGCAGGTAGCCGACGAAGAACGAGCTGAGCAACAGCGACCGGGTCCGGTTCGTCCAGTCGAACGTCGGCACGTGTTGGCCCAGTTCCCGGAGGTACACCGTCGAGTTCGCCGCCGGGTTCATGGCCACTATCGCCACGGACATGTTCACCCGGATCAGGTAGCCGCTGACCACGCACAGGAACATCAGCAAACTCTGCAGGTGCCGGACGCCGACCACGGGCACACCTGTTGGCCAACGGTTCGCGCCGTGAGAACGCCCGAGATCGGCGACGGGTGGATGGGGCACGACGGCTATGGTCAGGGTGACGTTTGGAAATTGGGGAATTTTATTTTCACCCCCTCCCCCCGGGGGAGAGATGTTTTCGGGATCGCTTTTTGTTTTAAATTGGAGAGGGGAAAAAAACGAACGTTCTATATCGTTCTGTTTCGCTGTTAGTTACGCGACGAAAACACCGATACCGGCGTGTTTCGAAATACGCAATATTGGCCATAATTTCGACGATCGTCCCTTGTTGTTTACCGGTTTTTTCCTATTTGCTCGAAGGACGGACTTACGGCGTTCAAATAATGACGGGCGCTTCGAACGAACTTCGAGAAACTCCACGCGTTTCCCGGACGAAGCGTAATTGTTTATCTAAATACCGTATTTTTTTTTTTTTTGTTACGGAAAAACAACCGTCGCGCCCGTCCCTAAAAGCGTCCGTACGGGAAATATTACGTTTTGTTTACTCGAATAACTAACGGACGTTCGAATAATAATAATAATATAATTTACCCGTAAATACCTCTCGCACTTCCACCTTCCCTCGCCTGTGGACATACCCTTCCTCCTCTCTCGTTGTATTTTGACTTTTCGCCTGCGCCCGGGACACCGTCCGCGTTATTATTCTTTTAAACGAACGTCGGCTCGGAGCGTTTTAATCTATATTTAATGTTCGTATCCGAAGGGAAGCGAACTTTCGAAAATTCGTAACGACAAAATTAAACGATAACGAAGTTCGCGATTACGGCGTGAGAAAATAAATAAATTGAAAATAACGCCGGCGAATCCTGCGTGTCGTCGTATATTTTTCGTGAATAGAATTCCGAAGCGAATATTGTACGGGACAACACACGAGACGCGGTGCTTGAAAAACCGGGACGGTAAAAAAAGGTATGATCGCCCCAGGTCGGGGGACTTAGTCCGGCGTGGTAAACGGTACTTTTTTAAAAGTAAACGAAACATTATAAATAAATACGTAAATACTTTATCGACGTTTCCAAGGGCGGTTGAATTGTACAGGTGTTAAAATAACCGTCGAGTACGCCGCCGGTAAAAAAAAAGTATATTTAGCCATCATGTACGAGAAAATACGATAATTCACGATTCGATAAAAAAAAATGTTCTCTATACCGATACGTATTTTTAGATATTTACACAATTATACGAAAGAGAATCCCGATATCGCGAAATAAGTTTAAAACGAGAAATATTTGGAACGAAAAATAATCGTCGTTCGTATAACCGCGAAGTAGTTACGCCGTATACGCGTACCATATAATCCGTCTAATCTATTAATTGTTGTTATAGTGGCGCGATTCGAAGGAAGGAAAATCGTAGATAACTTAATCTAACGAAAATTGATTAATTCGGATTAACGAGACGATCGGTTTCGCGCGTAGAGAAAAAATCGTTACGCGCCGAAGAAACGGCGAAATACCGTTTACCGAATAACAACGGTGTTCGAATACTGTTTTTCGTATTCGGAATTCGAGCGTTCAGGGAGCGACGGGGGAAAGGCGATCGCGACACGACGAGTTCGTCCCGTCGAATTTCCTAGGACTTATATATATATATATAGGTTTGTGTCCCAACTACGATTTCGTAGAAGAGGCGCGCGTATTCGGAACGTAATTGAAATTTGTCGATCGGAAGTTATTAATATCGTCGTAATATCGGATCGACGACGCGAATACGGATTGACCGGGACAACGAAAACGGAAAACACCAACGCGTATTTTGTCGAATAATTGTACAAATTATAAACGCCCGTCGTCGTTACTATGTATTTACGTCGATTCGTTAACGAGCCGAATGTGTGCGCACTTACGTTTTTGTAGAGGATCCATGCAATCGAGAATTCGCGTGTTCCGTGTTTTTTTAAATCGATCTTATTCGCTAACGCAATTGTCGGATTAGGCGCATAATTCAATACGCGTTCCCGGCTTCGCCCGCGGTCAAATCACTGAACGCTACGCAATATATATACGCACGCCGACGCGTTATCGGCGAATTCGCGTTCGAGACATTAGAAATATCTGTAGATAACTTTCGTATTGGCACGCGTTCAACTTCTCGGTCGGACGAGAGATAACGAGAAATAAAAGCCGCCGCTCGCGGTACACACGTGACGAGCGAACAACGCGTATTAAAAACCGCCCGAGAACATCCGACGCGCTCGTGTGGCTTACATATATTTACGCGGTGACGCGTAAACGGGAGTGACGCGAAAACGGCGAAAAAATCGCGTTCCGTGCGGCCCGATAACCAATATTGTGACGGCGACGAAAAACGACCGATAACGGAAACGAAAACGCGCGTATTTAAGTAGATATATGCGTCCGGCGATCGGGTAGCGAACAAGCTCTGTCCGTACGCGGGACGCGTTTTCGTTTTCCGTTATAAACGCGGACGATATTGTAAGACGCGAAGAGAAACGATTAGGTATATAATGTACAATTGTAACGTAAAAGGGACACCGTCGAGCAGGACGGAACTGGAGACATTTGTTTACAGGATTTCGTGTACGTCGCTATTCCGAATTGCGCGCGATTCGTTTTCGACCCGAAATGACGCTGTAACCGCCCCAAAACCTATCAGCCGGTCATACGCCCGCGCGCTCGCGCTTTTCAATTTCGTCGAACGAGTTTCCAAAAAAAAAAAAAAAGAAAAATACGTCGACGAAAATTGCCGATCGTTTTCCGTCCGACTTGACCGTCGACAATGTCGCGCTCGAAAAACGTACTCGGACCTTAACGGGCGGCTTATTGAATCGGTTTTTTCGTAAAATCGATAAAAGAGTTTACGGTCGCTATTTCTATACAAACGGTCTGTGGTATCGGTCCCGTTTTTTGTACGCGAAAAGTGACGATTTATCATTGGCAGTAATAATCGCCGTGACGAGCGAATAAAACGATACCGCCGCGTATTCTAGTACGAGGTCGGTCGTAAGACGCGAATGGGAAATTTAAAAACGCGCACATTTCCAACGACGACGATTATTTTCGTTAAACGTTATTCGTTCGTGTCGGAGCGCCGAGTTCGTAGGTTAGATAGACTCGTCGCCGGAACGTTCGTCCTGAATCGTTATATATTATTATCACGTATACGCTTAGACGCAATAGCGTCGAGTAGGTTCTTTTTAATATTTAATTACGTACTTGTGTGTACTTAGAGTATCTTTTACAAGCGACGGTACGAACTTCGTTAATTTTTGACACAACAACGAACTAATTATTGTCTCGACGCGTGCTGCAAACTAATGGTATTTTTGAAAAAAATTACGCGACGCGCGTAAACTTTCCGCGAATTTAGTTCTGTATATATATATAGAAAGTACGCGTCTATATTGTTAGTTAATTTCGGATACGCGCTATAATTAGACGTAAAAAGGAAAACGTTTCTACGCGTCAATTAGTTGTGAGAAACATAACGAGTTCCGAGATAATAATATTTATCGTTTTATGTTGCCGCTAATAACGACTGAAGATTTAGCGACTTTACGGATTTGTATTCGCGTTTATTTATTTATTTACGGCGTAATACGACGTTGTTTGTATTGTTTTGATTCGAACGATTTCAGCGAAACGTGTATACCGAGTACACGTACGTACGTTCGATATTTTACGGTGTCGAACAGATCAAACTACCGCTGTCGATGGAATGTCCAAACACACGTTTGTAGACGAGACATTCGCGCGTTCGGCCGTAAACGTTTCCGCGAGCGAGAATTATATTTGCACACACAGGTTTTAAATGTCGACCGGCCAAAGACGACGGCGCGATAACGTAACACGTGGCGTTCGGCCGATTTATTTCGTTAATTTCGGCCGTCGGGTTTCGTATTTCGAGGCCGAAGTGTATTTACAATGGCCGGATACGGGCCACGGCGGAATACGCACTTTCCGGTAAAATGTATCCCGATACGATAATTGACAACGAGCACGCTCGTTACACGAGAACAGAGACGTATATCGACTACAGGTATCTAATATCTGTACAAACAAAATGATTTCCGAATTCTCCGCTAACGATTTGTTTGTTATTCCGTAAAACGAATTCGTCGCGTTGTTTGTCGAACAATTAAATAAACGACGTGTTGACGACGCGAACGAGAGGAAGTGACGACACTTCACCGCGAATTATTTACGTAAATTATTAAGTACGCTCGCCGCTTAATTCGATAACGACCGTGCGGCCAATAATAATAAGTTTACGGGATTATCGAATATTTTTGGTAAAAAATGTACGTCACGCGATCTCTATCTACGCGGAAAAACACTCCGGAGCGCGGGCGAAAATGTTTCGCAATAGTTTAGACGTTCGAATCCGATAACGGAATTTAAATGTAATAAAATTTTCGGCGAAAAACCGTTTCGCGTTCTAGGGGTTATTTATTAACCGTCGAATTCGGTAAAAAAAAAGGGGGAAAACGGTTTACGCGAAATTACGAACGTTCGACGTTTACGCGATTCTTTTTTGTAAAACGTCCGAAAACGAACGCGAACATTGTAGGAATACGAAAAGAATTTATTCGGTGTTTCCGCCGTCGAACGTTCGCCCCGTCGAAGAATTGATCTCGTATTTTAAATAGTCGACCGAAAAAACACGACGAGGAATAACGTTCGAATTATTGAACGTACCACCAAATTGCCCAAAGGTTTAGTCGCGAAACGAACGTAGCCCAATAAAAACGCCTTCAGACTCTTGTATCATTGTCTTTTCGTGTTTTTCGGTCCGATATTACGTAATGAACGGTATTTCCTGTTACGGATATAACGTAATAATACCACGCGTCGATCGAGTTTCGAGTTTTAAGTTCGAACGAAAGTTTATGTCCGCCACGTCGTGACGTCGTTGTCCGACGCGCGATAATTTACCGTGAGCGCCGACGGCTCGGAAATAATTATTAAATACGGAGAAATACGATTTATAATTACGCCGTCGCCGGGCTTTTCTTCGTGTACGACGGAACGTTCGCGAATCGAAAACTTTTCGTACATTTCGAGTAAATAAGGGTTAGCGGGTGACGACGAGACGTATGTTTTTCGTTTTGCTAATCGAGCGCCGGATCCGAAAACGTTATCCGGAATATTGTGTAAAGTCCGTACGAGAAACGGGCGTTTTTTTAGTCGACGAATCGCTTGGATATGGGGACGCGAACACAATCGTGCACACGAAACGAATAAACCGGTTAGTCTATATGCCTAATAAACGAGCCGTCGGGATGCGAGATAACGGAATAATATTTCTAATTTCGTTCGACGAAACTCCGTGCGTTGGTAAAAAATAATCCGACTCCTTCCTGTAAACGATCGTTCGTCGTTCTTTTTTTTTTTGGAGAAACAAAACGTTATTCGTCCTCTTTGAGCGCTGCCGGTGTAGCGAAATTAACGACGCCTATTGAACGCTGGCGTATCGTCGGGCTTGTTGAATATTAAGCGTTTTTCGACCGGGTCCGCGATACCTAAATACGTACGATATTTACGCGTCGTAAATACGGCTAATTCGAAATGGTTCGATTACGTAAAACGCCGACCGTTACAAAAACGGTTCAGATAGACGCGAAATAACACTTTATAGGATTGATACCAAGCGTAATAAAAAAACATCGTCGACACCCTAATTCGTAATCCGGACACGATTTACGGCGTAAACCGAAGCGTTTACGAGAGACTGTTTGACCGTAATTATCATATTCGCACATTCCATCTACAGGTTGTCGACGACGGGGGTCGACAATTTATCCGCTGCAGTAAACGTTTTAACAGAAACGTCGAAGATCGGTAGCTAAACGTGTCTCCTTACATAATCGCCGTCACGTCTATCGTAAATTCGTCATTACGATATCGCGGTTTCCACCGAACTACACGGAGAGCGTACGACCGATATAATGCGGAACATTCGTCCGCGTACGGAATACCGAAAAACCTTTATCGGTTTATTCGTTCCGTGTAAGGGAACGTAGACGAATAAATCACGACGGTTGGAAAATCGAAAGATACGCTTAGGGCCCGAGGAGCGGGGACCACGCGAATGGTCCATTAGCGAACGTTTAAGCGATTCGGGAACGAACAAAGAACGCCGGCTTAGAGTTTGTTCGAGATCCTACCGAACAATCGCCGGGTCCGTGATCCGAACGACGATCGTGTTGTCGCGATTTTTCGTATCATTTACCCGTCGCTTACGCGCGAGGGCAATACGCGTCACATAGTCCCGCCCGTTTTCTCGGTGAATACGTCATAGCGTATAATCTGTGACTTACTCGACAAGAGTCCGGGATAGACTTTCGGGCTTTTGTATTTAATGTACGCGCGCGGTAGTCCGTTGACGTGCGTCACGACGCGACACCTGAGTGCTGGCCTACTTATTACCATACAACGACAGTACGGGGGACGCCACAGAAATACGTCTGAATAACGTACGGCGTTTCGTCACGCGATTCGAACGCCGAACTAGGCGCGTTCGGAGTAACCGAACGTGTACGTAAAAACTTTCGTTCGCGACGCGCCAATGGCCGCGACAACGTCGACAAAACCTGTCGATAAAGCGCACGCGCGTGTTTTCTCATTTTTCGGTATGACGAACGGAACGACGCGAGGGCGGCGTAACGAAAAAAAAACCGAACGCGACCGCGACGTTGTTGTAAAAACGGCTATCCCGCAGAGTACGAAATACGTGCACGCCTTCGCTTACCGTTGATTCGGCTGACTAATTTCCAATTTAAAAAACGATACCAAAGTATATATTCGGTTCCCGCGAAACGAACGATTTTTAACTGGCGCGACGTTCGTTATGAAAAAAAAACAAAAGAAAACTGGTGGTTGTGTTCTACGTCGAGGGAAATTAGCGCGACACATTTTCCGCGGTGTAATGCGTCGCGAAACGGTTTTTTTTTACTCGGGAATTACGACGGTATTTTGAGGCCGCGTACTTTAAATATTCGCGCGCCGGCGGCGAGGGCAATTTACGATAAAACCAACAACGGGGGAACAAACATTTACTCGGTTCGTAACGTCAAAAGAATTACAATATTCGATTGAAAATACGCGTAACCGCCGTAGGACGGATATACCGCGGACGGTTCTAAATATTGGACAAGACGGAGAAATACGTTCGACGTGTGTTTTGAATAATACAAGAGTAGCTCGAAGGAAACGATCGGATTCCCAAAGACGCTATTGAGGGGTGGAGAGGGGAAACGAATTTTTCCCCGAATAGTACGGCGACTTACGCGATGCTCGACTTTTGCTCGATCGCTTTATTGTGTACGCAATTCTTCTTAGAAAATATATATATAATAATATAATATATATCGTATATTCAAAATCGATTGACAAAAATCGTTCCAAAAAGAACAAAAACGTAAACGATTCATCGTCGTTTTCGTCCTTCGCAAGCGGCGAATATTCGGAAAACGAACGTCCGCGGCGTAATATATTAAAATACACGGGTTGAGTTCAGCGATGAAAGTCGTCCGAAATTCAAAAGGGTGCCGCGTCGCGCTGAAGTTAAAAACCGACTCGCGAAACCCGTCGGTTCGGGCGGTTGTTCAAATTACTATTAGAAACGACGAACGGCGAGAATGCGGGGAACGACCGAAATAGGAAAAACGGGACAAGGCGCCACCGAATGACGCGAATAGAACGACGACAAAACAACCCGTTTACATTAATCGAGCGTCCGGGGGACGATTCGGTTTTCCGACGAATCGTGCCCATAAAAAGCGAACGCTATCGACGTCGCACACGACGACGAACGACACGAATCGTTTCAACGTACGAGTCGATTATATTATTCGGCGTTTCGTTTCGCGCGAATCGTCCAAATTTGAACGTACACTATTTTTTCGTTTCGACGAAAATTATATACGCGCTCCGGCGATCGTATATCGTCGAATACTGTAATCAATTATTACTACGGCGAGACGTTTACGCCGATTTCCATTAATAAATATACGCGCGGACGTTTTTCAGAGACGTTCAATTATTTTCCGCGCCCTCGTCCGGTGAGTTCACAACACACACACACACACACACACACACATATTTATTTATAAATACCTACGCAATAATAATAGGTACAACGTATAACATCGTTACTGTAAACTACCCAATCGCGTGTGAAATATTGCACGCACCGGCGTAACGTGGCGGACGAAAGCCGGAATTACCACGGGCAAGGTAAAAAACAACTTTTAATATATATTACGTTCCGGCGTATTATACGTGCGTGTCAAATCCCCCAACTTCCCCGTCCGAACCCGTTACACGGAAGGTTTTTCGACCAACCCTTCGACGAGTCCCCAATTCGAACATATATATACACACGTACTCGAAGATACAGGGTGTCCCACGGACACGACCGACAAACGCAATTACGCGTACACGTTCCGTATTTGCTAAAGTTTTCGATTCGAAGCGGACCGAATCGGTTTCACAACGACGCGCGTTTTACGTTTATTTTCACCGACCACACGCACTTCTTGTGCGGGGTAATAGTGTTTCTCCGGTACCGAATTGCGCGTAGCCGGCACTTTGTCACGTTTTCCGTTTGGCCCGTTAGTAGTTTTTCCTCGAGCGTAACGAAAAACGGCCCGAAAATCGCAATTCCTTCCTCCCCTCCCCTGGCCGGTAAAATTGTCGGCTTGGACATGGGTAAGTTTCGTATTTAACCGTTCAAAACGTAATACAAGCGTAATAACCCTTGTCGATGGTATCTATCGTATTCGTATTAATAATAGTGTACCGGCGTCCTTCAAAATCCTTTTCGAATATAAACGATTTATCGTTATTGCTTTCGAAATAAAAAACAAAAATATAATTCTAAAATCTCCAATTGTATTTTTTAGTCGACCTGTTTTCTTTTCCTATTGTTGTTGTTGTTATAATAATTATTAGAACGTTGTACTACAATTATCATATTTTATTAAGGGGATTTTTTGTTTAGATCATTTTACTACTGAAATGTGTATTTTAAAGTTTTTTAGAAAACCGAAATAGCCGGTTTAAAAATCTATTAAAAAAAAACAATTGGTATTAGATATTTTTACAAAAGCTTTTAACTGCCCGGTAATGCGATATTTTACGTAACTAATAAAATAATCGTAACGTTATAAATAATTTATTTTATTTTAGAGTACTTAAAAACGTGACACGCACGTTTTTATTAATAAAACTAAAATAATATACGTACTTTTTGGGCAAAAACCGAAATCGGGCCAACCTCAGAAATGTTTGAGGAGCGCGTGACGAAGGCACAATTTTTTAGTTTTAATCGTTCTACGTCAGTGTTGCGAAATAACATAATTCGTCGAATCGAAACGACGTTCTGGTAATATTTTCGTTTCGTTAATCACGTTTATCGCGATTTGTTAATCGTTCCATCGATCTTAAAACGTTTTATTTACGCAGAGAAAAAAGTTAATAAATAATATACAGATAAAATAGCGAAGTTCGTTTATCTGTTATTATCTTCGGGTAAAGAACGCAACGAAATTTTAGTAGTAGTAATAGTAGTAATTGAACGACTCGTCCAAATCGGGAATAATAATGCGTCGTTGTTGATTGTACGTCGATAATTAAACGATCGAGCTCGTAACTGACGTCATTCAGCTCGTTCTCCAATTTTATGAATATCGTATGGAAAAAAAATCGCTGGTTGATTTTTTACAATTTTAATCGAAACTTACGGAATGTAAGACTTACTTTACGTTATGATTTCGCTCGATCCGAATACGATAATATTCGAGTAAACGATCCAACTGCTCGTACGTTTAAAAATGAAATAACGTTTTTCCTTCGATCGTGAATAGGGTGAAGGGGTGCTACGTAACACAATAAGGTTGCTACACGATGGGCAAAAGGCCAAAAGTACGGAGGCCCCGTCATTTTACGTTAAAATGATCGACAAAATTGCGACGATAATTTCGTCGAAAAATTATGGTTCCATTTAAACGTGACGATTGCCCCGTTTCGATTTCGTACGAAAGTGTGTGTACGGACGTTTCCCCCGTTAATTCGTTCGACGTATCAAAGCGTGTTCGATATGCGAAAATAATTTGCCGTTAAAAAACGAAAATCGACGATGGTTATCTATGTAGTTTGTTAGACGCTCGTCGATATTGTTTATCGCGACTAGAGAGGGTACTTACGAAAATTAGGGCCACCCACCACCACTGCTAGACGATACTGCCGGTTCCACCAAAATAACGGCCGCAATAGTCGTCCGAGTCCTAATGGTTGAACTTCGGAACATTTACGAAATCCGTGACAGCCCAAGTCCAGAACGCCGCACACGCGAGCGTTTAAACCGAACCGCCCGGGGGGGTTGTTAGTTGTGGTGATGGTAGCGTGCCGTCGCGAATCCGCAGTGCACGCGTATGGGTCGGTCGTGGCGGTCGGTGGTCGTGCGTTGACGGTATTTTACGCGCCATATCGTGTCACTGACACGACGATACCGAAACTCGAGTATATCGTTTTCGTCGCGTTCGCCGTTTCAGGTGGCGACGCGACGAACGTCATGAAAAGCAACGCGCCCAACGGCCCGCACGTCCGGTCGCACAGTCTGAGGAGCTTTCCACCGCCGTTGGCCGCGGACGGCGGCTGCAACAAGAAGCCGGCCGACGACGACGTGTCCAGGATCGCGGACTCGCGGACGGCCATTACGACAACGGCGGCGATCGCGAAAACGACGGCGACGTCCACGTGGAAACAGGTGCAACGATGAAACGTTTCGTTTCGAGGACGGCGGCGGAATTTTGTTTTTTTCGTTTCGGGGGCTCCGAGTCGTCAAGTCAGTACTTACTTCTGGCCCGGGGAGGAGGGAGACTAGACCTCGAAAATAGACATTTCGTAGGGAGGGTTGGAACCGTTTCGGTCCTCCCATCTAAAATTATACGTCCCCGGGACGTTCCCTAAAAACCTAATGGAAATCGTTACGACAAAAAAGACCGACATTTTTATTTCTAACCGTACATTTCCGCGTATTTTGAATACCGCAGAGAGTTACCCATACAAACTTACAACGTCAACGCGTAAGTACTCGACGCTAATTTTTTGTTTGTAAACTTGTCGAATAATTCGCGGATTTCCGTTCCGGACTTACCATCTTAGAATGACTACCGCGATTATGTTACCGAAGGAATCATCGTTACGAACATCCGTCGTTTGCGTTCGCATTTTTAATTCGACGCAAAAAACTATTCTCTTATCGTCATTACTCTGTTGCGGGTGATCGTAATCGATTGTCGCCCCATACACGAATAATTCGGAAATATTCTATTTCGGTTGTTGTAACGTTTGGGGCATTCTCCCGTTAAATCCGAGAACACACGTTTTCAATGACGTCGCGCGTGTGTTACGTTCATGTCCGCCCTTTATCGTTATCCGATATTTACAGGTCGAACGTCCATCAATTTACGAATCCGACGACGACGTTATTAATATAAATAACTTCGGTTCGTATAAACGCGGGTCGACAAGGCGTAGAAAACGTATCGAAAATTATCGCCCGTTATAGGAGGGTGAAAACATCGCTTTACATAATTCGCTACGACGAAGCGCGAAAATGAGAACTCGTCAAAGAAAAAAAAACAAACTTTCCGTGGGAGACGCGTCGAATAGCCGAAAAACTGACAACGACGTCGTCTCTTATTGTTTCGATTATTTTGACAGCTGAGACGATGTTGCGTTCGTTGGCGTTTGTATACACACATACACACACATAGTACTTCGACGTAATGGGACGATGACGTAAAAACGATCGAATATACGAATACGGCGATAATAGTCGTGAATACTCGGAGGGCGACGACGGGGTTCGTATAGTATGACGACGCGATTGGCCGCCGAGTAATTCGTTCGGAAATCGTATTCGCGCGTCACCGGTAATTACCAAATACTTCGGCGCAAACGGCGTACCCGGCCGGGTTAGGTTAGGTTAGGAGGGTGGGAACTATAATTTACGTTTAAACGCGTTCGAAAAATCGTTAATCGGATCGAATTTCGAAATTCACGACGTCTAGTAGTAGGCGATTGAAAAAAACGCGTATAACCTTCCCGGGCATACCCTCCGTTAATCGAACAACGGACGTACAGCGGCGGCACCGTTTAATAATAATCGGTGGGCGGCGGTCGTTAGCGCGTGGACGGGAGTACCGTCAACGCCGGCACCGTTCGTCATTAAATAGACATTAACAACCGTACGTCGGGCGCGCGCACGATTCCAAAAACAATTTATTTCGTTAGATCGGAACACCGGCGGCGTTTCATTGACGGCCGTATTCGTTCGGAAATGACTGTCGCGTTTTCGCGTCGACTTCGGTACCGATACAACGTCGATGTCCGAGCGTATCGCGAATACGCGTAAACGGCATTTACTCGGACGTCGTCGTTTCGTCACCGCGGTTCACGCGTTGGTGTTCGCGACGATTTTCACTTTCGGACACCCGTTTCGTTTTGTTTGTCCGCGTACTAATGCGAAACGAACACGTTGAATATGTTTAAGGCGTGCGATCGAACCAGGGATCGGACTAAACAATTGTTACGCAGGACAATGTCGTGGAAAAGCAACACGATGACGGCGATGCAGACCGAAGAACCTAAACCGAACGACGCGCCCGGTACATGGGAAATACACGTCTGGGGTACGTTTGTCGTACGGTAATAATAATTCGCGTAAAAGAAACCGTTATGTCGAGTGTTCGAAAAACGAAATTGTTTATCGCGAATCGTCTTTTACGGGACGTAAATTTATTCGAACAACGTAGTTCACGAATCTTATAGTTTTACCGATCGAAAATGCCCTCGGATTTTGTTGGCGATACGTGAACGCGCGCGCTCGCGCTTGAACGTCGGACGCGTTTATAAACGAACCGTTCGAATTTTAACGGCGTTCGCGATTTTATTTCATATTCTCCTTGGAACGCGAACGGCGCCTTTTGTATTTGTGTGCACCGTTATAGCTTCGTGGATGAAACGTTACGCCAGCGAAGACGAGTCGAAGAAATCGGACACTCCGTTCGAACTGTCGCCGCTGCAAGAGGAAAAACTATTGATTTTTTTCAAATACTATTTAGACGGCGATTGCGACGGGTTCGTATTCGAACACGATTTTTATCAGTTCTCCGAGGTAACTACTTACAAACTGTTGTATTAGTCGTGTAATAATACGTACGATCGCGTGACCGAATGTGTGTGTTTTGTAAAACTACGCAGAAATTGAGACGGTTCGCCGATTGGTCGCCAAACAGTGACGAGTACATCATTTTGAAACAAGTCTTGAAAGAACTGATACAAGTATTTATCCCGTGCGAGAGCGGCCAAAGTAAGCGCGCGTTTACGATACAACGCGGTCGGTCAAATATTATTCGCTTAAACGTTAGTCGTCGGCACCGCCCTATCGTTTCGTCGCGTAATAAAACCGCGGCCATTCGAAAACGCGAATTTCGACGATACCCTTCGAAGTGTTAAAAATGTCGTCGTCGTCATCGATCATTCGCGTGGTGGCGGTACGTGCGCGGTAAAAATACGTTCCGTTTACGTATATAAAATTTACGAGACGCACAAGAATAAATTAGTCCGACGTCGTCGTATCCCCGGGAGAAACATTTTCCGTCCTTAACGCATGTACATATTAAAACGTTCATCATTTTTCGGTAGGGAACGAGTGGGTGTATACGTTACGAACGTAATTCGGGTACGCGTGCATTTTTTACCATCGCCTCCCCTCCCCCTCCACCCGCCCCTATATGGCTACCATAACCCCTTCGGCACCGGGCCAACGTGGCCGGGGACTACGCACCCGCCGCTGTTAATTAGTAGACGACGCGTCCACCATGGCGTTTCGAACGTTTACGCGCACGTAAAATCGAAAACCGCCCGAATAATATAATAACGCGCGATCCCTAGACGTGGCGTTCGTCAGCCTATCTACGGACGACTGGTTGATGGTTTGGCGTCAGACGTTAAGCCGATGCGCCGTAGCCTCGGACATGCCGCTGTGGTTGAAATACTTTCAGAACATATTGTTCAAGTCGTTGGATTCAGGTACGGATCTCCCGTGTACGGTATAATAATAATAAACGTACTTACGCGCGCGTGTGTCGCGTAGGTAAAGGCGAAATCGAAAAAGAAAACTTGCAAAGGTTCTATTGTACGTTCCTGGACGCGAATTGCGAAGAAGCGAAACAGGCCGTGATCGACGCGGTGTACAATTCGCTAACGTCGGTAAGCCGATAGACGCGACGGGCCAGCCGGTAAATTGGACCGTCGGCGGCGTTTAATTTTAATTTTTAGTTTTTAACGTTTTTCTAAGTTCGAATAATTTCGACCGGCAATTATTAATAAGTCACCATTGGACCATAGGCGCAACTTTGGCCGTAATTACGGAACGAAAATCTTCGTATCGCACTTCGAAATCGTGCTATTTTCACCCCCCCGGTGTATCACGAAAATTATTCGCCATTTTGAATTACGTTCTTCATCACAATCCGGTTTGGTTACGAATCGTGGTGGTAAACGTCACGGGGTAACCGCGAACACGTTTCGGGCAAGACTGACGGAGAACCGGGCGGGAAATTATATTCTCGGAAAATAATCGGCTCGATTTTGGTAACACTCGGCGCAGTTTCGGTCGAAAACCGTCGTTCGTTCGTCCCCCGGGCCGTAACCTTTGTATATCGAAATCGCGTCCACGAGTTCTCCATTTTTCGCCAGTGGTTTATTGTTCGTCGCTTTTCGACTGGCCGAATAACGCCGTCCCGTTTACCGAATTTGGCGGCGATTTATTTCCACGCACCAAACCGTCGCTTTAAAAATGTCCGACAACGATTTTCATTATTCGCGCGGGCCCCGGTCTCGTGAACTCCTCGCCGCGCGGACGATGGAAACAGACCCGGTCACGTTATTCGGACGGACGTTTAACGTTGCCCACATAAAGTCGTTTATCAATCGTTGTTTCCAATCGATCACGCGGCTTTGTACGTAATATATTGTCGATGTTTTACAGAACGGAGACTGTAGGTTGACCCGCGACACTTGGACCCATTGTTTCGCCAACTGGTTATTGGGCACTAAACCTAACGGGTCGGGCCAATGGCTGTTCGGCAAGTGCGGCCCGACGCCCGAATTCTTCCCGATTGATTATTCCGCGATGAACTCCACGGTGGACACGAGAGACGCGTATTCGCACAAAAGACGGAGCGACAGACATTCGATTGTGGTCTGAGGCGAACGTAAAATAATCGATAGGAAATTATTTTGTTGCCATGCGTACAATATGCTAAACAATCCGTCGGTGTATTTTGTTTTTTTTTTTTCATACAAAGAAAGTATCAACTTGTGTTTTTCAATTCGTTCGACCTTTTATGATTTCGCCTACATTAATATTAATGCCCGCCGAAGAAAACGGCAAAAAAAAAATACGCGCGCTCACACTAAATGACACGGTACGGAATATTCGTACCGATAATTAGTGGACGGAAAACTACTGACACGACAATATGGGTAGACGACTACGTGGGGAAATCGCGGATAGTTAATTATGTCGTACGTTTAGAAATATTCGAAAACGATCGAACGCGAACGTCTAATTGGTGACCCTTGCCGGCCACGATCAAGCGAAACTAAAGTGCTTGTCCGTTGTCGGGCGACTACCGTCGGTTGTAAGACAATTTACAAAATGCGATCGTGTCGCGTGGGTCTGGCACTAAAAACGTAGCCAAGGGCGACTAGAGCCGCCATTCTCGACAACAGGTACTCGGAGTCGTGTGCACGCGGTTAAAGAAAAAAACGTTTTACCGTGCGAGTACTTACTTCCATCTCGTTAACAAGCTCATCGAAAAACGTATTCGATACAACGCTACGTGGCAGACGGTCAATCGTTCGGAAGAATAACGATTTGAATTTTTGAAAAATAATCGACAGGAAATTTCGCTAGTATTGGGATAGAACAATCCCGTATTTAATTTTTAACGCATTTATATATATACATATACACTGTTCAACAACTGTTTAAATAATAGGTAAATTACGAAAGTTAAGAAACGTGTACTATGAACGCGATTAGTCAATTAAAATATAATAATCGCCAACGTTTGTCAGTTGACTAATCAAAACTTACGGTCAACATGGAACGAATATCGTAAACATTTAACCTTACCACTTGAGTGCAACCACTGATTGATTTAGCCAATAAAATGTGTAATTTTATGAAATAAAGATTCCATATTTACGTACGCAACTAATTATATTTAAAATATTATAAAGGTTCAACCTCGCAATATGAGGATCGTTGTACACAATTTTATAGGAATATGTTGGGAAATAAATTGTACGTTTTGAAGGGTTAATATATTAAAGTTATCGTTATTAAATTGGAAACGGACATTTCTCGTCGTCTTTGGCATTCCACTTAACTTTTTCAACGAAAAATACACTTATTGTATTCTAATAACACAGTTTTCACGCTATCGCCGTGTGTTTACGTTGCGCTAGTTTAATTTGTATTCTCAAGTCAAGTATTGATTCTTGTTCCTCTTCTATACTTTTCAGTAAATTAACTTTCTGAAACTAAAACGTAAATATCATGCGAATAAGTTGTGTACACTCAATATATCTGTAACGCCATATTCTTACTTGTAATGTTTTGTATTCGCTTAAAGTTGCACTGTTAGCCACCATTGTTTCATCAATTGGACACATAAAATACTCCCTACATAAACAGCGCGTTGTAAAATCATAATTACGATATTTAATTATTTTTTTGTTGATATTTTAAAATATAAGACAAAAAAAATTGAAGAAATTAAAAAGGCTTATATATTATTATACTAGTAAACAGAAAGTGGGTACCTACAGTTTACGTTTCGCAGCATTAGATACTCAGTTACGACGTGACGTGAGCACAATTTTTAATAGGGTTTCACAAACGCATTTATATAATAAAAGCGCCAATAAATTTGAAATATTTATCGCTACATTTTACTACAGCATTTGGTATAGTCTGAGCATTATGTACAACGTGATTAGCTGTAATATACGTTTTAATATTATTTACAAATATATTTCAACGCGAGTAGATAACCGAAAAAGGTTAAGGGGAACGAAAAAAAAAATGTCAATTTCGCCACGCGTTTAACATATTTAAAGGAATCGGAAAAGTAAAAAAAAAATGGTCTACGGAGTGTGCGACAATTGAGTGTCTATTACCGCGAAACAGACCTTTTAGACCACAGGATGTGTTCGACTGAATGAATACACAAAATGTCATGTGTAGGTAATTTTTGCGTGTGACACTAGAAAAAGGTAAATGTCAAATAAAAATAGCATTTTACCTAACGTTCACAATTTTTCCAACCGCTGCCAATTTAGTTTGTAATCTATCAATTTCACATTTCTCTTGTACTATACAATCTTTTAAGTTGACGATCAGCGACATTAACTCTTCGAACTCATATTGCAACACTAATTCTTCATTATCACTATCTGAAAATTCGTTATCTATTATAGTAGTTGGTTTCAAAATTAAATTTTCTTAATTACCCGAAGTGGTTGTTCGCACTTCTTCATCAACTAACGAACTCTCACAGTTCGATGTGTTTAATGTATCGCTTGTAATGGACACTACTTCAGCTTTGCCTGATAAACTGTTGTTAGAGTTTTGTCTGTCTAATACTGTTTGTGTTCCAACTTCTTCAAACTTTCCGTTTGCCACCTGATCTTCTTTGGTCGACTTTTCTTTTAGCATTTTGTGGCTCTCTTTTTCCAATACCTTCAGTTTTCTTTTCAATTGCGTAATGATTCTCTGTACATCCCACAATTCTTCTTCCTTAGTTTTACATACAAATCCGGCGTTCATTTCACGATGTATGTAACCAAGTAGTGACTCTTGTTTTTTCAATTCAACGGTCATTTCCTGTTTACCAGATGGTAAATACGGGCTAGCGCATCTCAACGGCGGTACGTATTTCTGTAAAATGGCTCCAGAGAACAAGTCGTTCCTTTTGGTGATAAGGAATGCGAATAATTTCTGAGACATTTGTAATACAGGACAGAGAACACAACCAAAGTTTGTCGCATTCATTTTAGTATATTTTTCCTGGAAACAAATAAATAATTTTTGAATTAAAAAGGACCAGGAATATTTTAAAATTTTAATCGAGTAAATTAACTCACATTTTCTATGATACTGGTGAAATGGACTATTAACCAGGTGAGAGTATGCTTATTGCACAATGGAAGTTCAGAAATTAACAACTTCGTCGATTCAATATTTTGTGCTTCGGCAGCATCTTCAAATTTTGGTAATAAGTCCGGTGTTAAAATCGGATCAGGAAGTTCTCTACGAATTTGTATTTAATATGCGTTTATGAAATACGAACAAATTGATGAAAATGGGGGGGAAAAAAACACGTAATACCTTAAATATTGTTTCAATAGACTCGTGACAACCGCTAAATCATAATCAACCAAATTAACAGACTGGCGTCTGTTGTACTGAATCTTGAGACTTTGTACTTTAGACTTTACACCAGGTACTTTGTACACACCATCAGTACATAAACCTAAAATCAAAGTCGAATTAAAAAAATTATTAAAATTATTTTTATTAAAAAATTTCTATTAAAATTAACGTTTAGTAATTAATAAATATTAATAATTAGCATTTACCATTTGTTTGCACATAGTCAATACAATTTCTCAATACTAATGGTAGATGAATGTCGTCATGACATGGATTACGATCAAACGATATCTCTAACGGAACGCCAAAAATGGGTTGATTTTCTACACAGGAATGAAAAATATGTACAGTCAAAATGTACATTCGTTAAATGTAACGCAAAATTACCGTACAAAGCGCCAATGTCAATTACAGATTTTCCGTCGGATCCCTTTTGTTTCTTTTTGTCTTTTAATTTATTTTTCGATTTATCCTTTTTCTTTTCTTTTTCCCCGTCTTTCTTCTTCTCTTTTTGTATTTCTTTGGCATCTTTATCTTTAAGCTTCTCGTGTTTCTCTTTTTTGATGGGAAATTTAAACGGTTTAATCTTCTTAATTTTTGAAGGACTTCTGCAAAATGTAGTGAACATATATTTATACAAACACACAGGTCTGTGTATTATAGTAAGTTAAAATACAAACGAAAATATTAATTTCCAGCTAAGACCTACAAATTTTAACGTCGGTATCATTATAACCTCTTTTTATTTCAAAAAAAAAAAAAAGGGAACATCACTTTTTAATCACGAACTATCGTATACAAGCATGCTCGAAAAATTATCCTTTGTACATCCTGGAGTAGTATTTATATATTGCGTACGGAATATTTCTTCGAATATTTTTTTAACGTTACTTTCTATCCGACGTATTTAATATCGCTCTATTTTAATATGTACTTATTTCGTTCTAATTAAAAATATTAACGGTTAATTTTCAAAATTAAGAAAGATTTCCGGCTGTTTTGAGGTACATCGAATGGGTTACCTTCCGCTACCATTGTCGTATTCAAAAATCTATTCCAAATACTTACGAAAGCGTATATTTCACCCGTATAAATAACGTAATTAGCGCGAGAATTCGTGGGTATTTGAATTATTCGGAATTGTACGGCGTATCGGCGTTACGAACGCACGAAACGATAAAACTCTGTTCACTCTCGGGCGGGTGTTTAGATTGTGATTGAAACCGTATCGTCCGTGGGTTCGACTGGGTGGTTAATACGGCACCGGAACTCGGGCGCGCTTACTTGGCGTCTGGCTCTTCCTCCGGTGAACTCTCTCCTTCCAGGGCCGCGTACCCGCGGTCTTTTTTCTCCTTGCGTTTACCTGCGGACCAAATACATAATGTAGGCACGTCTCGTTCGTGGCCCGGACGTCATTCTCACCGTCCGAGTCTTTGTGCCCGACGTCCGTGGACGCGTACAGGCCCGGGAAGTCTTTCTCCACGTCCGGGCTATCGAAATCCATGACGGCGCACCAACGAGAACCTCGTCGACGACACAAACGACGGCGACGATTACCGTACGCGTTATCACGACGGTTCGTTAGAACGTAGTTGTTATCAGCGGCCGTCGTTGGCAACGTGCCTAAACACAGGAACGCGCCGCCCGAGAACGGGCACGGGCGCCAACAGGCCTATATATTTAACGGTCGATACTTTCGGCAAATTTTAATCGGAAGTTTCTTATTCGTTTCGCGATTGAAGGTGACTTGACTGAATTGCAGAGAACTCGGTGGTTAATTAAACGATAACGTAAAATTCGTCGAACGAAATTTCGTCCAAAATACGCGTACTCGACGTTTTTAATTTAACCATATATATATATATATATAACCACGAGCGTTCTATGTACGTACTCGAAAGTTTTTTGTTTTTTGAAACGGCGCGTAATCCTGTAAGATCGTTCACTGGTTGATACGGACGATCGAATAACGCGTTTTCGGGGAACGAACGTATATTTCGATTCGAGTTTCTTCGATGTTGGCCGTCCATAGGCTACAGCGGCGGTCCCCATTTGGGCCATAAACGACCGTCCGGTTGCCCTCGGGTGAATAGGTAAAACACACGACGGCGGCGCTGACCGAGTGTGGTGCCGTTGCGGTACGGGTCGGCCGAAGTTAAACGCGACATTACGTACGGCGGGTTTTCGTACGCGTAAAACCGTCGCACTTTGTGCGTGGATCATTTCGGTTAGGCCGCCGCGACGTAACAGACAATTCGAAATTCGCGCGAAAAAAACAGTCGGGTAATTGTTTGGGGGGGAGGGTGGGTGAACGATCGGTCGGTGCCTTCCTGCGTTTAATCGTTTCGCCGTCGACGCGCCCGAATACCGTCGCGTTCACTCGCCCGGCGCGGTGAACGGTGGGGCGACGCCGGTGTAGAGGGGTTATAGGATACCGTCGCGCACTTCAGCCCGACCGACCGTCCCCGGCCGCGCGTGTCCGACGTGTTTCGGCACACAACAAACACCGTTCAGTGCGTTATCAGTAGTTGTCGACTGCGTGCGCTCGGGTCCGTCGCTCTCGCTTCGATCATCACCGTCGTCGTCGTCGTCCGACTTCACTGCTCTAAAACGGTGCCCTCCGAACGGTCCGGATGGCCTACTGACTGTGCCGTCCACACATCGCCGCTGGTCACCGGGGGCACGCTAGCCGCCGTCCCGACATGCCGGCCAAAGTGAAGTGGAAAATCGTCTGCGCGGTTGTCCTGGCGTTCGCCGTCCAACTGGCCGCCGGCATGTTCGTCCAAAGACACTGCAACCACCTGCACCCCAAACCGGACGAGGCAAGTGCGGTCGTTTTAAAAGCGACTTTATCCCGCCTATTACCTACCCGCGTCAGCGACGTGTAGCAATCGATTAAGTTTGATTTTGGCCGGCGTGTCGTTTACGAAATTGTAGGCCCTTATTCGCACGTAAACGTTTCGCCCGAATTTTACACTACCACGACGCTTCGAACCGTTCGGAATATTTATCGTATTTCCCCCCTCGCCGAGTGTTCGCGTAACGTGATGGTTGGACGGCAGGTGGTTGAGGTTAGTTCAACTCGTCCAGTGAAGCTAAAAGTTACTTTCGTAGGATTCGTGTGGAAACTTGAATACGTCGCCGTTATTGTTAAGTTGAAAAACAAAAATGTAAATCGTCGAGTGATTTTCGACTCGTTAATGCCGCCCGGCCTTTAATATTTGATCAAATAATTGTCCCCCTTCGATTTCTACGTCCCGCGAATATTAATGCCACAATTTAGGCGTGCCTTTGGTCCGTGAACGCTTTTTCGTACGGATAATACGTTTGATCGCTCGAACGGATCGACTTAAATTTGAATTTAACCTTTTCATTTTCTATTCTCGTACAGTTTTACGAAATTTAGCGGCGAGCCCTCGCAAGAAACCCAATTTCCCCTTGGGATTATTCCACTGACTAGACATTAAGTCGACGATATATATATATATATAGTCCGACCAATTTATAACAAAATGAAACGGCGTCCGAAAAACAAAATAAAGTTATTCCACTACCGTACGACATTCGGCCCGGGTAAACTACCTATAAAATATTTTATATCTCGGATTGTGATCGACGTTGGTTTTCGTCCGCGTTCGATTTCAAAAACCGCGGATGCCGAGGCGCGTAAAATACGCGATGATTTACCACGCCGTACGCATAAAGTGTTAAAAAGTCGAAAACGTCGGGACCGTAATCGGGACTAATTATAATCGGCGTATTGGTTTTACGAAATAATACCGCGGTTCTACGAGTCGGTAAGCGGGCATTTTACAAATAAATACGAACCTTCCGTCGTGTTTGTCGCTAAATCGCAACCTACGTTGTACGAAACAATCGGTGAATTGATATCGACGTCGATGCATTATTCTCACGCCAACGCGCGCTTTAATTCAATTTGCCGGCCAAAGAACAACTTCGTGTAACGTTCACACTTGTTGAATTCGACCACGGTATTCTTCCGAAATTCAATTACGACGATCAAAATCATTCGCGTACCTAATCAGTCCGCGTATCGTAATTATCAAAGTCGTATTGACGATATCATCGGCGATATTCGTAATGTTTCGTCGGGCGATTTTAATCGAATCGTTAAAATTTTTAACGCATTTTTTTTTATGTACGGAGAAAATTACGAACTCCAAACGCGATACGAAACACCTGACGTAGTTAAAGAGATTGAAAACAAAAATCGAAAAAAGCCCGACGCCGGCCATGCCTGGCGTAACAAGTATCCCCTTGGTTAGTGACAAAATAAAATCCCGTAGGACAAATACCTCTAGGGAGGCGGCCCGGGTTAAGGTGGGAGACGGAAGGATATATGCAAAAACAATAGGAGCAGAAGGCATTTGGGGGGGGGAGGCTGGAGAGGGCAGGAACGAACGGCAAGTCTTATATTCGGGGGCACTGGTGCAAATAGCCGGAACTAAAGAAAACAAACATTCGCCTATCCAGTTTGGTGTTACGGCAATTCGTAAAACGCGAGATAAGTATCGGAATAACCTATGGTTCGTTAAAACAAATTGTACGACGACGAATCCCGTCCTTGTTTATACGGTAAACTAATCGGTCGATCAATATTGGTGTAACGTATTGGAGAAAAGACGAGTGATATTTAAACGATTGTAGCGCCGTAAAACGTGTATTTCGTCATTTTCGAATTAAATTTATTACCCGGGCACTATTATTACCTCGAATCTCCGATAAACGACGATTATTACAATGCCCGAGCAAACGAATTACGAAATTGCGCGATCACGACGTTTACGATAATATTACGGAAAACAATCGAATGTTGTGTATTGAAATTATCCAATTATAATAACGAAGAATCGAATCCTTTTGTTCGATTAAATTCGATACTGGCCACCTAAACATAAACGTGTTCGCAGTTTTTCGTTATGACGTACGTGTAGAAAATATTTTAATATTCCTAAGGTTACGCGCGTACTATTAAATCACAGGTGCCGTTATAACGAATACAAATTAAAAGTTAAGAAAACGTTCGTAATATGGATATTGTTATATTGTTTTTCGCAAAATAATTACTCGCGGACGTCCTTAAAGTTTTCTGTTTAGAACGTTAATTTCGGATATATAATTAATTTTCATAGTTTTGACGTATTATAAATATATATATATATAATCACACACACATATATACTTTTGTATCGTTCGTAAGTTTTTTAATTAAAACTCGAAACGTTTATTCTTATTTACAATGTCATTTCGCGTTATCGTCGTTTTTCTTGTTATAATCGTCTGTTACCGTCCGTATGTTTATTACGCGTTATAACGTCTACGGTGCGCTCAGGAAATTTCGCACAAGGTCGACGGGGTTATAAATGGCGTAATTATTAAGTATTACTGAGTCGAAAAAATTTAGGTCGAATTCCTAACCGTTCGTACCCCGCGAACACCCGTGTTATCACGATTGGAAATTATTGTACCCGTCCAAGTCGTTTTAATAAGACGATTATATTTAACGAGACGCGTTAATTTTTTTCGAATTTTCGTTATTTCCGAAGAACACAACGCGAATGGGCGGGCTACAAAAGCGACGTTACATTTTATGACGATTGCGTACTTGTATCGTATTCCGAGCAATTTTACGCGTAGCGTCAAATCATTCATACGCCCGTCACCCAATACGCCCCGAAACGTGCCCTAATTATTCCGATCATATACGCGCGAGCGTATCGAGTTTTCCATACAACTACTCGTTTCACGTCGTATATATTCCTGGGCTGCCGACGGTTGAAATTGTTTACGAAAAACTGCGAACACATTTTATCGAAACGTTATTACGCCGGCGAAATACGAAGCTATTGATAATGTATCGTTGAACGATTACTATTTTCTGAATTGACGCGCGAAACATGTTTAACTATAGATTCTGTTTGCACGAAGTCAGTATGTAAAATTCTAAAACTACGACACGTCGATAAATCGACGTTCGAAAATCGGTTACAATTTACGCGAAACCCGTTCGTCGAGGAGATAATAAATCGGTAAACTTTGTGCTAGGTAGCCGACGGTAATTCATTAGCGGCGTTACGTCGTGATTAATCAACGTTTCGCTTTGGACGTATTACGACGGGACGCCGCTAGGTAATTGATCCGATTATTAAGTAAACGGATTTGTTTCCAACTTCTGCAACGACCGTCGTTGATATTAGATAATTACCGACAATTTTAAACGGTGAAACGGTGTCGCCGTCGTTAGTTTAAACGATTTAAAAATTGTTATCAATCGTCCAACACTCGATCCGTCGTTTCGTTTACCAAATAATTAACCGTCACGCAATTATTCGTTATACGCTTCGGGTATTACGTTCGTATCGATTTTCGCCGCCGTGTGTGTGTGTTTTTTTTTTGTTCGTTATTTCGAATATCGTTTTTTTTTACGTACCTAATACAAAGGCGTATCAAATCCACTCCTCGTCCGTCATTGGAAATTTGACGGTTTCGTGTAAATATTTTTACAGTAATCGAACACTCGCACATCATTAGCGTAATTTTATTTCGCGACTATAGGTCGTTTGAATGTCGCGTTTTCTATATTCGCGGCGTTTAGGTGTTACGCGATTACGAAATGACTTTTTTTTAATAAATAATACGCGCGCGCGATCCGGCGTCATAAATGTATCGTTCTAAAAAAGGCCCTTCTCGTTTCGACGTTCAATAAAGATATCGTTCATCCCCTTCCAGGCGATAATAGTTTTCCGATTTGACCGTTTATTAACTTTCCGTCGAAATAAGAACGAAATTTCGGACGGTCCGAATTTTATAAATTACCGTTGGACGATTAACGTTATCGTGTTTTACAACGGGTCGGTATAAAATTATCGCGCAATCACGCGGGCTAATTAATGTATCCGACTAAATTTCGTTTAGATATTTTTGTTTTTTTCTTCACGGAGTAGCTACTAAAGTATTTTCCATTTATATAGTCGAATACATTACGTTTATTATTACTTTTCTTCTTGACAAATCACGGATACCCTATGATTTATATGTGCCCGCTAAGCGACGAACCGGTCTTGTAGTTTTATTTTTGCCTATCGATCTTGCGTACCGTTAAAAAAGGTCGATTATTCGAAATCGTACGTAGCCATTACGTTAAAAAGTCACGTTATAAGTCGTAATTTAAACGTACGTAGCGTGTAAAGGTTATTAGGAGATTGGGTCATCAACTCATCGTCACTGCGAAAACCTGTTATCTCGCCTTGTACACTTTTGTTCACGATATGCTCACGTACGAGGCGTATTACGATGTTCGAAAATTCCCGTGGGTTTTCGATAATACAATCGTCTCCATTCGCCAAACAATTATTGGTACACCGATAGCGTCGTCATTTTACGGTCACTATATTTCGCCGTTTTACGGCCAAGGATACGGGACCAGAAAACGTTCTGGAATATTAAACACGGATGGCGAAATCGTTTTAATATTTACGTAATAGCCGTTGGCGATCGATCAAGTTTTCCAATTGTATGGCAATCACAGTAGGCGAAAAACGAACTTCAAATCAATTTAATCGCGTATTTGTTTTCGTATGCCAGACGCGATTTAACTAATAAAATCCCTTCTGGGCCAGTAATACGGGAACGGGTTCATTAATCGACGACGATTGTTTTTCGTCCCGAAAACGGCTTTTCAATAAGCTCTAATGTCGTAGTTTTCAATTACAACAAGGCCGCGCAACCGAGTATTTCATTTACGGTACAACTATCCAAGCGCGTTATTTAACAAAACTTATCGACTTAACGACCGACGTAGGCACGGAGATTTCGGCCCGATTATTTTTATCGTTTTATTAAACGGTAACGTTTGTACTACCGATTGTCGTTTACAATAATAGGTTCGGTATTTAATTCGTGGTCGTCTCTTGTTTTCTTTTATTTTGCTATTAGCGCGGAAACGATCGGGCAAATTATTATCGTACGGGCGAACGTTCGTTTCGACACACATTCGGGAAGGTAGTCGGCGGTGCGACGAAAAACGTTCTCTGGCCTATACGGCGCTTAAATTTTCGAAATATTTCTAATAATAATAACCGAGAACGTCCGGCCGAAATATGAGATTAAGATTTTTCCCGGTTTTTTTATTCGCCGCTCGTGATTTTAATTCCTTTAAATACTTTTTTTTATTAGCTTTTAGAAACGTCCATGTAGCTCGGCATATACGATATTATACAAAATTAACGATTACATATAAAATAAGACTAAAAAGGACGAAAAAAAAAACGAAATAACCGAACATATAACGGTGGATGGACAAGGGAGAGGACAATTGAACAGAATACGGGGGAGGTCACAAATAAATCCCCACCATCGTGCGAAGAACAAAATGGAGTGCCGAGTCGAGACCGGGTTTGTAAGCGCGGGCGGGCAGTAACGAACGTTTCGTCCGTAAACGATTACGACAAACAACCCAGGCGCGTCTAGGTGGATTTAGCTTATTGAACCACGCTTAATTCCGAGAGGGGGGGGGGAAATGTTTTTGAAATTGGTGGCAAAATTACCGGGCGAATTCGCCCAGTAGGAAGATCAAAGACTCACCATTCGGCGACCGTTATCCTCCGAATAATCGAGACGCGATAGAACGAAATTTCTTTAAATATTTAAATATAGTATTCGTACTTAAACAGAAAAACCACATAGAATTGCGCGTTGCGCGTGTACACTCAGATGGGCGTAGCAAACACGTAGTATTTCCGCGGTAAATCGTGATCGCCTCGAGGTTGTATGGAACAGAACAACGAGCGTTCCGTGCGGACGACCCTACCTACCCGGTGTATGTATAAATACGTAAAGTAAAACCGAAACCGTCGCGACGAGTGCGTACCGTATTAAATAACCGTCCGGTACCGCTCTCGTGTGTACAATAATGAAAGTAAAAGCCGACCGATTGAACGCGAGAAAAAAAACCGATCCGGATTACGCGGAATAGCGTATTATTTACGCGCGTCCATATTGACGAAACCCCGGAACTCTGTAGGCCACGCGCCGTAATATTACCGGTACGCGTACGACGCGACATGCTTTTGTTTTTGAAATATTCGAGTCGTATAAGCGTAATGTATTCGTTATTGTCGTCGTACTGCGCGTATATAGCGTGCGGCAAAGCGGGCGAGTCAATCGAATGAACGACGTGACGACAAGACGACAATTGTTAACCAAGGGAAAAAATGAACCGGTCGAGTTTTCGGTTCAAATTACGAATCGTGGTCGCCGAAAACGATCTACACGCGGTCGGTCGATCTATCGGCGCGCTATTTTCCGTCCTCTAGATTTACGTTTTTATTTTCGTAACGTTTCAAAAACCGATTATACGAATAACGTCGGGCGGGTTCGCGTGGTCGGTCGATTTGGAAACATCGGCGGTTCTATACCGAGAGAACGAATTGTCGATACGTTTTGGGCTGTTTTACGTTAGGCGTTTACTGGCGAGTAGATTTGAACGGAAAGGCGGACAAATTCCCCTATTCGGAATTGTTTCGAAAACCACCCCGAAACGATAACGAATTTAATTCGACTTTAATGTTCGTCGGTTCGGATAAATGGCGTTCGATCGAATAAAAGTAAAATTACACGGATTTAACGGTGGCGATCAGAAAAGTGATCCAGTGTTCTATACGCCGCTATTGATCGAAACGGATATTTGATATGGGACCGATGGTTTCGTTAAAGTCTTTTGCTTGGGACGGGGCCATAGGTTTCTACTATTATCGCGCCAGAACATAAACAGACGTTCCGTCGGCGTGATAATTATTTAGGACGTCCCGCCCGTTGTTAGAAACGTTTTGCGTTTGATTCGGTCTCTACGATTTCGTAATATCGAAATAAAGTAACGTTTAGATTGTTTCAATGCGAAATATGATACGCCGACGCGTTGATGCGTACCGTCAAAAGTAGAAATTATCATATTCTAATAAATACGATATGTATATTAGAAAGTGGCGCGCTCGATTTTTCCATTGAAAATTATAGTTCGCCGATTTTCGTTTACGTAATTACGCTTAATTATTTTGTTTTTGCGCAATCGTCGTCGGTAGGTATTTTATATAATAAATGCAATATATTTCACGTCGAAATGTATCGTTACGGGTAAATCGTTTTGGAACGTATTAAACGTAAGTATTTATAATTAAGGACGCTGAAAGTTTATATTAAGTTAAAAAGTAAAGTTTAACGCGAGTTTACATATTTTTAACTCGGCAAATCGCTAATTATTATTAAACTCGATTTCCGTTAAACTTAATTTACAAGTATTCGAACGAAATTAGGTTTCGTTGAAAGCGCGACGTACATTTTCTGATCGCGGTTGTAACTTACGAGCGTGGATCATTTTTATGGACGCGGGATTTCCAAAAATGTTACCGGGATACTCGCGCGTATTCGGCGTGCAAACGTGCACGTATAATTGTAATCCCGTACACGTTCGTGCAACATCCGTGACGAGTCTTTTAAAATTTGTTATAAAGCTTACGTAGAAAAATCGTAACTTTTTAACGGTATTTCGCGTTATTTTTCGTTTTTTTTTTTTTTTGTCGATAATAAAAATACGTCAACTATGTCGCGTTACCTGTTAGTTAACCAACAAAATACAAGTGTTTCTTAACGCGACGCGATTTATATTTTTTATTTTATGAAGTTAAAAAATCGATCGTCTTTGCTCGCGTATAACATAGAATTTAAATTGCAAATTTTATCGCGATAAATTCGAATAGGATACTTTGTTTCGTTTTGCTCTTATATATATAGTGTCATATCGTTATTTTAATTTTGAATAAGCGGTATGATAAATCACGACGCGTTGGGAAAACAATGTACCGTACCGAGTTCCGGTTAGACCGACGAATACTTACGATTATTATTTTTTTGTCGAAGTTTTCGTCGATGGTGCCCGTCGGTAACGAAAATCGGTAACGTAATTACCAATCTTCGAATCGAATCGGGGAAAAGTATTATTGTTCCGTTTTTTTAACGGGTACGCGGTTCTTAATTAATTGGCCTACCGTTAAATTACCCAGTGGCGCGTCGTATCAACGATTGTATCGGGTCGCCTCGAGTTTCGAAAGAACGACGGCGGCGGCGGCGGAAAAAAAACACCCGTAATTCGAAATAAAATATCGTCCGTCCGTTCGAACGGGCACAGGCCGCGTGACCGATACATTCCGCCAATTTTCGATAGCGTATTTATTATTGAAGTAACGTCGGGCGGATGAATAGACACGCAATATGATACGTTTTACCGGTGAAAGTCGCGTCACTCCGTAGATACGATATGGCCGTTTTACGCGTTAATAATAACGCGCGCGCGCGCCATTCGATTTCGACCCGTCATTATTATTTCTGGCAACCGTTTAAAACGCCCCGTTACGATTCCGCCGTCGCGACGATTTTTATTCCCGAAACGTACGCGTTTTCGCTCGGCGAAATTTCGCGAATCCGGCCGGTCCCTCCCGTATAATCGTCGCCAGCGAACTTCGGCGGCCCGTGCCGGTAAATCGACAATTGGGTCGGTATTGTTTTTTCGGCGTCCCCGCCACTATTTTCGAAAACTAATAACCGCGCGCGGTTTCATCGTTGGGCGTTGTACTTAGAGAGCCAACAATATGTATCGTCGTTCGCTTCCATATCGACTTTCGTGCGCCTCTTATGGTTCGCGCGCGTCGTCCGTCGGCTATCGGGTGACGTAAATTGTTCGTCGGGAACGAATTGCGCCCGGTCGTCGTTATTTCGTCGATTCGTTCACCACCGCCGTAATATTATTCAATCGCGGGCCACGGTCGCGTTTATCGTCCGCGTAGATTTATTCGATTTTCGTTCGTACGTCCCTCCCCCATTTCGCGAGTAACCGCGAAAGTGGTACGTTTTGGGTTTTTTGGATATGTTCGGCGTAAAAGTTTAACAGGCGCCACGTTACGCCGGGCGAAAACGATAAAAATCTTACTGTTCGCCGGCGGCGAAACGTTCGTAAATCAAAACCGGTTTCGACGTTCGGAACGTTGGTAGAGTGTTTCACGGGACAGCAAAAAAACTAGCGCGGAACAAGTTTCGTCGTCGGCTTCTTTTTCTGTACCCGTTTCCCAGAACCGTTACGCAACGTTTGAAAATTCACTTTGGCCGGCGTTTAATATGACGTCACGATATCGTAAATAATACGTAAATAGGGGCGCGAGACGTCGTGGACGACGAACGTTTTGTAATTTTTTTTTGTACTATCAGCCGAACGGCGTCGGATATTATTTATTGTTTTTTTCGTTAATCGAAAACGACGAAAGTATATTTCCGCGGATTTAAATTCCCGGCGTACGTTACGTAATTGTTCCGTACGTCCGTTTCGTTTGAAGGATTCCGTCGGAACGTGCGGACGAATGTGTTGTTCGGCAGTAAACCGGCGCTCGGCAATTCTCGTTTTGGAAATTGGTCATTGGTCCGCGTTTTCGTTTACGACGGATTTCGAGAGTCGCTCGGCGTTTAAATTACGCGGGAAAAAGAACGGCCAACTACCGAAATCGTTTACGCGAACGATTAACGTATTTTGTAGCACGCGTGTTTCTTTCTGTAGTAATTGTAACGAATTGGTTTTACTAATTTTCGTAATTACCAACCGACGGCGGAACTTTTGGCGTCTTTATTATTAGCGGAGCTCAGACGCGAACGATTGTTTCCCTCCCCCCCCTTATCACCTGATATTTTTCGTCGGGCGTTTCGAACATCGCGATCAATTATTGGTTCGTTCTCAGAGTTCACGATTAAGAGTGGAAATCGCGAGCGTCCAAACAGGTATCAACCGTGTTTCGTCAATGTACGAAATGCACGATTTCGGCGTTCCGAAAAACCGAAACTACGTCCACGGACGTTGTAAAAACAGTAATCGGCGCCAACCAACGTCCTACGACGGCTGTTTATAAACGATAATAATCGATAACGTTCGTCCGACGGGACCGTACACGTTTTGGTTTTTGTCGCGTTCGTCGTTTGACCGTTCGCAGGCTGCCGACATTCGTCCTACGTTACGTTGGTCAATTTTGGGATCAATTATACGGAATTTTACCGCCGCCCGCGGTTCCGTTTTCACTTCGTACAATTTCCAATCAATTTCAACGATTCGTTTTCGGTTCGATAATAGACGTTGAACGTACAATTATGGCTCGCGACCGTAGAAGGCCGAAAAGTGGTCGGGTGGTACAGAAACGTATAATACGAATTTACGGCGATTTTGTGTTTCGCGCAACGTTCCAATATACCGTCATTCGTCAAAAACAACGGAAACGTGGCTATGCTTAGACCGTGTACCGTTTTTTATTCGTTTCACGATACACACCCAACGTATAGTATAAACAATTGCGAGTTTCGTAAAAACGTATACCGTAGACACGCGGCGGATCACGATATGTTTATACGTGGCGATAAAAAAATGTACGACGTATATATATATAAGTACGCGCGATTTGATTCGAAATTTTTTAACGAAATAACCTCTAGTTTTTTCTATTTTACACTTTCGTAATCTTACGTTTCGTATTATTATTAATATTATAATCCACGGGTCGTTTACGGGATATTATTATTTGTCGCGCTCGTAATACGCCCGTAGTCGGCCATTGTTATCCAATTTGTACGGTCGTTTTTTTTTTTCGCGGTTTTTTTCCCTACATTGTGTACTCGCCGATACGTACATAATAGTCTCAAGACAATACGGTCGTGTGTGTTTTTATTACGAGCTTATATGGCGCGGTCGCGCGCAATGTTAACAATTATACGATTTGGCCGCGAAAAACGTTCGTTAGGAGATATCGCGTAGTTAACGCGGCATTTTCTTTCATAACTGTCGATCAAAATTGTTCGACGTATATTTCGCGTTACTACTAACCTATTTCTCGTTTACGAGGCTAAAAAAAAAAAAACAAACAAGAAGGAAAATCGTGCGTTTACACCGACGCCATACCGTCGTTGCGGCGTTGCGTAACGTTTCCGAGTTTTTCGCGCCCGTTTCGAAGTCACCGTGGCGTATTTGATCGCGACCGATTCGTAAAATTCCGATTTCGTCGAACGGAACGCGCGCGACTAAATGAAATTGGCCCCGCGACATTCGTGCGCGCGTATCGCGTTCCGACAATAATTCGGTTTTTTAATTTTTCGAAATTCGCGTCGTCTCGCTATTTCGAAATCGGCGAGCAGAGCGACGCGCGAGTTTTCTCCCGTTTCAAATAGCTAGCTCCCAGCTACGAAAAACGTATTGCGGCGTTTGTTGTTTCAACGCGGCCAAAAACACGTTCGTTTTGCTCCCGACGCGAACTTTCCAAACGCTTTCGTTAACGCGATAATATTGAAATATCGTTCGTCGTGCGATAGATCGGCTTGGCGTGTTCAACCAAAGGGTCTTAACGTTTCAAATCGAATCACAAACGAGCGCGCACAAAGCCGGAGATAATATTCGTCGAAATACAAAACGGTCACGCGCGTAAGTGGTGGTGCACGCCTTTTGATTTGTAAACGTTGTTCGCCGTTATCGTTTGCTATTATATAAATACAAATCGTCGTTCTTTCTCGTCGCCAATTCTCTCAACCGTACACGGCGGGGGGGTTAAGAAAAACGGTACACGATCGACGTAATTACAATTACGTCACGGTAAACGTCGTTGGCGAGCGAAAACGAGGAGCGCCACACGCGAAGCCTCGAGCCGCGCTAAATACGAACGGTTTTTTTTTAAAATTCCACCGAAACGGTTCCCGGGGTCGTCGCGGCGGTATTCGTTTCCGGAATAATTATCCAAACGCGAAAATCGCGAAACGTTTTCGGTCGAAGCGAAACGTTCCCGGAGGGAATCGTTCGCTCTCGTTATACGCCGCCGAACGAGGCACGGCACGGCTAGATGTGATTGTGCCCGTATGTCGTCCAAATTGGATTGCCCCCCCCTCCCCAACCCGGTCGGGAGGACGCGGTGAAAATATCGCGACGTAAATAAATGTCGCCGATTAGTCGCGTTTTTTGGAGTACACGCGTACGGCACGTTAATTGTATCATGCTTTCTTTCACGAATTATGAACCGTAATTCGTAAACCATTGTTCTTATAAAAAAAAAAAACGAAAAACCGTTTTCACGGAACGACTGCCAAAACGTACCGTCGTAACGCGTATTGTTTTATTTTTTTTTTATTCCGAACAATAATAAAGATTCGTTATTTCCGGATAATACGCATTGTTCTCGTTCTTGATTACTTCCAAAACGTCGGCGTTATCTCATACGACACGATTGTCCGACGATACTTTTCCGACGATTTTCCTTCGTTTTACCGGACTCCTCGTAATTGCTACGGTTTTTGTTACGCGCGGCAATTTCGGCGATGTGGCGGGGAAATCATTCGTTACATAATACGTAGGGACAGTTATATCGCCGTTATCGCCAACGAAAAAAATTATCCGGCGAGAATGGAGGCGAACAAAATACCGCGCACGTGTTCGAACGGAATTCGAATACTTCGCGTTTTCCCGGCAAATCGGTATAATCTAAACGCGTTATCGAGCGGACAGACCAGAGAGACTGTACACAAACAACGGGTATGGACGGAACAGGATTATCAGCGGACGACAGCGGGCGCGCGCATTCTCGAAATCGCGCGCGCCGGTTGTATTTCTACAACGTGTCTCGTTTGGCCGAAACGCTTTTATCGTCCGAGATCTCCAGTGATACAATTGGGTATCGTCGCGGTTACGGTTATTTTCGAAACGGACGACTTTTCGGAAACGATCGAATTCTTCTCGCGTTTCCCGTACGTATAAAGATCGAACGTGTTCGTACGGCGCGCCACGTCCGCAAAACAGCGCGTTTACTCGACGGTCCGGGCGTCCGCGATACGTATGGATTGTTTAACGGCCGAGTAATTTGTCCTATTAATAAACCGAATTAACGGTCGGTTTTAATTCGATTGAAAACGATCGCGTTTAATTAAAAAGTAAAATCGGACGCACGCACGGGGGTCGATTATTAATTATCGGGCGAACGAACACGAACGCGCGCGGTATTTGAAACAACGGGTATACACTTGTACGGCCGTGTACACGCGGCTCGAGTTATCTGTTGTTACGGTACACGTGGGTAAACAACTCGACGGGAGAGTCGGTTTGAAAGACGAAAATCGGCTTTCGAAACGTGGCGTGTATAGGTCGGTTGGAAACGACGTAATAAAAGACGGATAGCGCGAGAAATTTCTTTTGAAAAACGCCGTGTTAAACACGCGCGGGGACTAGAAAAACGACGCGGAAATGGTCCGTTCCAAAGAACCGATGGGCGCGCGTGTGCTTCGAACGCGACGCGCGCGAACGTGAAACGAAATGTGCGCGCGAAACGTCGCGAACGGCTTTTTCTATTCTTCGCGTAAAAATTAACGGTTTTTTGTTCGTTTTCGGCCGCGCGATAATGTCGTCGCGTAATTGCGTTCGTACTGTTTATCGAATACTCCGTAATCACGCCTACGGCCGCGAGTAAAGTTCACGGAGTTTTAAACGTAGTTTTTCTCGGTACGGTAGCGCGCGCGGTCGAAAATACTCGGCGAACGTAAGCGCGTACCGAAAATTGTCTACGCGAAAAAGAGAAAGAGAGAGACCTAATAATTTCGAATTTCGCGTCGGTTCCCTCCCAGCAATCGAATTCCCGTTCGCTTTTGCGCTGGGATAACTATTTGACCCGGGCGTTCGTTCCCGCCGCCGACGACACTCGCCGGCCGATCCGAATTAGAATTCTCCGCCGAGACGACGCAGCCGTACGTTATTCGGTTTCGATCGAACGGGTTGTTGCGTAATTTCTTTATTGGCGCGGTTACTTAACGATACCCGACGCCGGTGAATCTATCGGCGATTATAATTCGAATAATGCGCGCCTATTGTCTCGTCGGTAGTTGAGCGTCGTTTTCTCGTCGAACCGTTCGATAAACCGGAGGTGGTACGCTCGGTCGCGCGCGCCGTCAATACTCCGTACAATGGTCGACGATATATAATTACGATATAGCCCCGACGAACCTTACGACATTCGGTCAATTCTCGCGTGTATAGTATATATATATATAGTAACCGACGTACGGGTCGTCCCGCGGTTCATTATATATACACGCGCGCTTGGCGCAATCTCTGGCTTGGCGCAATTCCGTCGGCCGGTAGGCGACCGAGTAAAACTTATTTTCGTATATTGACAGCCGTCCTTATACATTTCGATACCGACGCGAAACGAATAATATCCGAATATTGCTGCCCCCGTCGTACGTACACACGGCCGAACGTTCGGGTAAATTACGTTTTTTTATTGGCGCGCCCGTCAATTTGTTCCGGCCCTAACGTGACGATCGGCTACGAGGACATTTCTCGGCGGCACTCACGCTTGAAACGCCCCGAATTGTAAAATGGCCCGGTGACGCGCGCGCGCGCGGATAGTTCGAGTAATTCGTCGTTTCCATATGTATATACGCGTTTTCCGGTCGGTTAGTTTTTTCTTTTTGTAGAAAATCGACGACGATCGTCGCTTTTTCGTTAGTCGACGTGTGTCGGACGGTACGCGCCCGAGTTTTCGGTTTTTATTTTCCACGGGTCGATTTTTGGCGGTAAATGGACACAAACCGTGTCTATCACTTTGCCGGTGACGACTCAAACGGAAAACGTTTTTCGGCGTATTTCTTCCACCGAAACGCGACGTTGAGACCAATGGCGTTCTGTATTCTGTTCGCCAAGTACCGTTTGTCCGCGCCGTACGTTTTGTAACGTTCGAGCGCGACCATTCGTTCGAACTTTTCGGAAAATACTTTTCCGGCGAACGTTCGGGTTTTATTTTTCTCGGCACTCGCCGTTCCGTGTTAAATAAACCGAAATCGGGTCTCTTGCGATTCTTTTACGTCGCGCCTGAAGCCGGCTCGTCGCGTTTATTTATTCCAAACGGTAACGTACATTTGTCCGGACGGGGCACCAGGCGTACGGACGTGTACGCGATATATTATGACGTAACGATGCGGCGGCGTTCGTTTCTTCGTCGTCGGCGCGTTGTTGAACGTGATTGGAAAAACGCCGTTTAGATTTATTCGGAGTAGTAACCATTTTAACGGGGCGTACTTAATTTCGATATTTATAAATCCTAAGTTTTTTTTTTTTCGTATATATTCTTTTACGATTCGTGACGGCGTATCTTCCGTATTCCCCCCCGAAAGTTTCTAATTATACGTACGAATTCTATAGAACCAACGCGGTTTTCAACTCGACCGTACGATTAACGCAACTTCCATACCTTGATTGTTTAAGTAAAAAAAAATTGTACATATTTGTAAGATCTACGCGCTTTAAAATTAAGAAAACCGAATACCGGTTTATGTTTCGAATAAAAAAAATCCTTCCATTAAAAATATTTTATATACGTAAAAAAAAAAATACGCGCGTAAAATAACTTACGTTATACGTATGACCTTTAACGTTGTTTTTTTTTTGAAACGGTTTTTTTTTTGGTTATTCGTTATATTATCAGATTCTATTAATCGTAGAAAGTGTTGTTTTTTTTTTTGGCCATTATAATTTAGGCTTATTGTCGCTTTATTAATAACGGTATATAATATATTTTAATATAAAACGTACGGTTTTCATATGAAAGTAAACCTTCGAGTGAATCGTTATGGTCGAACAGACGGTGTGGGGGGGGGGGACAAGAGCGCGACGCACGAGATACAATTACCTATATAATATATAAAGTCGGATTTGAATTTCACATTATCGGCCTCCGCGTAATATCGAAAATACGAAATTATTCGCGAAAAAAAATCGTTTTTTTTCGTTTCTAAAACCGCGCGATTATAAACAATACGGCAATTTACGTCGATTACATAACGCGCGATTTCACGCGCGGCCCTTAAACGTATTATTATCATTACGCGTCGTTTTTCCGCCACGTACGTTTACGTTTACCACCAATATAGCGCGCGTAATAAACGACCGAGTGGGCCGCCGTGACGTCCATTGTTAATCTCGTCCGCATTTCGAACCGATCGTTTTTCGCGACGACTTTTTAGTAGTTTTCGTTCCGCGAAAACTGTTCGTCGAGAATCCGTTCCGGGTACGTACGCTTGCGCTCATTCCCGCGACTCGTCGGTTGCGACCTCAAATGTCGCGTTCGACGGCGTGTACCGCGGACGGACGGACGGACAACCGTGCCGAACGCGCTCTCCTCGGATATCGGTTATTTAATCGGCCACGTACCGGCGGCGTATCGCGTCGCCGTCCGTCCGGCGTATTTCCAATAAGAAAGACCCGAAGACGGTAAAACGCGCGGTTCGTCACGCGTATTTCAAACGGTCCGAGTGCGCGATATTTAATCGACAAAATAGGGCCGTCATTCCGCGAGATAATCGAGTTCGTATCGTTTTGGCCAGTCGCTATGCGTGTGTTGAGCGGAGTTTTTTTCCATACAAAACCGCGAACGATTCGATTCCTTTTTTTTGTTTACCGACCGCTCGCTCGCGTCGTTTGTTAGTAATCGTCTTAAAGGGTATCGTGACGTGACGGTTAAAATGACGCGCGGAGCAAACGTACGCGACACTTCGTTAAAAAAAAAAAAAACGTTTCAATTCGTTCACCGTACGACGGCGTATACACGTCGCGCACTACGCGTAAAGTTCAATAGTCCGGTTTATTGAGCGAAGCTTTCCGGTGGCGAGAATCGTGTCTAATTGCCGATATACCGGTCGGCCGACGTTGTTTTTCGATTATCTCGATTGTTGAATCCTATCGCGTGGCTACGATTTCCGCTAACGAAATCGGTTCGTTTTTTTCGTTTTTTATTACGATTCCGAAAATAACGTTTTTACCGACTTTTGGTTTCGACAACGGGTTTTTTTTTTTTATAAAGGCCGTCGACGTCGGCCCGAGATTGTAGCGTTTTAAAAATGACGATATTTTCAGTGTTTTTTTTTTCGGCGTCTCGACAATTCACCACGAACTCTTTACGCGATATACGTAACCGTTTGGTAAACACTCGTCGAAAGTCGCTATTACATTTCTCCGGGGCGTGTTCGACGTATAAACGTTTTGGACGATTTTCGCGGCAAAACGACGAGTTTTGTTTACGAGACATTTTCTCGACACCAACGACGACGTTCGTGTTTTGAAAACGGACCGCACGCGATCCGGTCGGATCTTCGCGCGTCGATCAACTACGACGACGATTGCTCAAAGCGCGCGAATCACGTCGTACGCGTCGGATATTACCGATCACCAGCGGCGGCGCCCTCCACAGAATCGAAAACGGTTGACGTTCGCCATCGAGCGAACGTCCCGCTTGAGGAACCGACGCGGCCGGTCGCTTTTTCCGTTTTTCCGACACGGCGAAACCGTAAGTTACGTCCCTAAGTTCCGCGGTTATTCGCCGTAGTTGTTTCGCGATCGGTACCCGTGATCGTCAATGTACCCTTGACCGCTAGACCGCGCGATTACGGCAAAACAAAACTCGACGAAATTGTCCCCGTTCGCTTTTGTTCGACCGCCGTCCCGTTTACTTGACCGTATAATCCGTCACGGTTGACCGTTTCCGAATCGCGTATAGGCGGAAATGTCCGCGTACACGATCGGGGAGATGGGAGGAGGAGTAGGAAAGGGACACGTGCATCATCGTGTACGTGGGGGCCGCTTCGGACGCGAAAACGCTGGCCGTACTCGTCGTCATCCGGCTCGTGGGATCCTTCGAAGTACAATCTCCATTTGAACGACACGCTCCCGCCGACGCGCTTCCACATCCCGTAACAGTACTGGCAGTCAGTTTCCCGGAATAGCCTCGTCACCGTGTCTCGTCGAATCGACGGCCTTCGAGCGGAATTTTCAATTTCGTCAACAGCCAATGTAGTCTACGGGGACTGTACGGGTGATTTTGCGTTTCGCTAAAAACGGTCGCACGAGCTTTTCGACGAACGCGCGTCACCGTTATCGTGGCGATAATACGCGGCCGTTTTTTTTCGTCATTTCGGATCGTCCGACCCCTTTTGGCGAGCGCATGCACGGCCCGGACACGATCGGTACTTTTCGTAAACTGTCGTACACTCGACGTACGTTCGACATTCCCCCAACGGGTTTCCTTTTGTTCGGTCCGACACGCGTGCGTGTACCCGTTGCGTACTCGGTGATTCGGCTCGCGTTGAAACGGACGATTAATCCCGGGACGATCAACGGTACCGGGAATCGTGTGTGTCGGAATGGCTTTGCGATCGTGACAAACGTCAACGACGACGTCGCGTGTACGAAATCGCGTCGTTTTATTTTTTTTTTTTTTACCAAACCTCTCGTTCGCTTTGTTATTATTATTATTATTATTCTTACAGGTAATACACGGGGTGCACATCGAATCGGCGCACGTAATGAGAAAAAGAAGCGTGAACCAACCGCTCCGGATTCTTCTCTATTACGACGAGAGCGTGTTCAGGTAACGTCACGCCGCGATCTAACCGTCGTCGTCGTCGTTATCCGCGCCGTCTTTAAAGGCGTCCACAGATCGTCGACGCGCGTGTAGTAAGCCGCGTGTTGCTTGTCCCCTCCCGACCCAGGAACGGACGTTTTCCATCGATCTGTTTAGCCGTCCGCGGTCGGTGTGTGTTCGTAGAACGTTTCGTTCCGCGACGATTGTTCTCGTTACTTCGAAACGAGTTTGACGCCGTGGTGGCGATTATCCGCGGGATAAAGTTCCACTTTCGTTTCTTCGACTAACGTCGGTCCCTCCTCCCTGTGACACTCGCTTCGTCCGCGCTACACGATCGTTATTTATTACGTCCGCTCGACCGTGGCCAATTGTTTCGCGAAAATCGCTCGGCGCGCGTTCGTTGTTTACAATCCGCCGCGCCGAATATAATAAAGACGTCGAGATCGTTCGGTATACGCCGATAACGTATAAATTACGTTATACCGCGGCACCGTCGATAACGGATATTTATATAATACGACGCTCTTAGTACGTAAACGCGAATTTGTTCGAGAAATTCCGCACGCGCGCGTAACGGGTCGTCCCGAACCGTAACCCGAGTACGTATAAAACGACCGCGAAATTTTATCGGCGCGCGCAAAAGACGCCCCCCGTCCTCCCGTTCCATCTTCGGTCTGCTCGTAGGTTCGCCATAATCACACCCGGGCTCTTTCACCGCCGTCCCCGAGTTCGTTACGGTTTTATCGTTATTATCCCTCGTTACGTACCTTCCGCGTTAACGACACACGCGTACAGTGTATTAACGAAACGATGATTACACCGTATACGGTCCGCGTAACCTCGTTGCGCGATTAAACGTCGAGAGGAATACGTTATTGCCTTATCGTCGGGAAAAATCGACCGGAAAATCTCGCGGACGTGTTTATATATAAAAAAGAAAAAAACGTTTTTTATCTTCGACGAGAGTTCTTTTAAAATATACCGTTTTTCTCCGTCCTCTGTACGTACCCATTCATGTACGGAACGTCGTAACGCTATAGCGTGTTCCGCCATACGTATACATATGTATTCGATATCTAAACAAATTGTAGTTTTTTTTTTTAAAAAAAAAAAAAATAGAGGTATTTTTT